>PVKV010021544.1:0-37327 GCA_004027835.1 Alouatta palliata
GTTTGTAGTTCTCCTTGAAGAGGTCCTTTACGTTCCTTGTTAGTTGTATTCCTAGGTATTTGATTCTCTTTGTAGCAATTGTGAATGGCAGTTGGTTCTTGATTTGGCTCTCTTTAAGTCTGTTATCGGTGTATAGGAATGCTTGTGATTTTTGCACATTGATTTTGTATCCTGAGACTTTGCTGAAGTTGCTTATC
Source organism: Alouatta palliata (assembly GCA_004027835.1). Classification (NCBI taxonomy): domain Eukaryota; kingdom Metazoa; phylum Chordata; class Mammalia; order Primates; family Atelidae; genus Alouatta; species Alouatta palliata. The sequence goes on from PVKV010021544.1 coordinate 198, forward strand.
AGTTTCAGGCGATTTTGGGCTGAGACGATGGGGTCTTCTAGATATACAATCATGTCGTCTGCAAATAGAGACAATTTGACTTCCTCCTTTCCTATTTGAATACCCTTATTCTTAAGCAGTCCTCTCACACTAGGCTACAAAGGCAGCTTCCGACTACTTTAGGCTTACATTGTCCCTGGTGCTTACAGTGTTAGAAGAGGCACTTTCATAACCAATCTCTATATCAATCCTGAAAAAGATCCAGGTTGGCTTTATGCGTACAATGTTAGGAAACAAACAGCATACTTAGGAGGATGGTATATACTGATCAACTTGGGGCAAGTACACACTCTTGAGGTAGGGGAAGCAGAGTTGTGTGATGATGGATATTCTCCCCAGTAAGGCAATGGGAGGTTTCAAAAAGAAAAGATGTAGGGCAGTCAATTCTATAGCTACCACTAATCTACTTCCTATCATCATGGATGTGCCTATTCTGGACATTTAATATCAATGGAATCATAACATACGTGGCCTTTTGTGTCTGGTTTTTTAATTTAGCATAAGGTTTTCAAAATTCATCATGTTGTAGCATGTGATTTTGTCCTTCATGAATAGTTCCTGCTTTCCCTGAATCTTTTTGTTTGTTTGCTTTGGATTCTATCTTTTATGTTGGAAGTGTTCCACAAATGTCTGATAAGCCTTGGATGCTGCTAAATTTTAAAAGAGAGGGACCAGATGTCCATTGGAATATCTGAGAGTGTGTGGGCCTTGTCAACTTAGTTCACTATACTATGTATGTATGGTGAGGCCATTTCAGGGAGAATTCTGGTATAGAAGTGTATTAGTTTCTTAGGGCTACCATAACAAAGTAGCACATACTGAGTGGCTTACATAACGGAAATTTATTTTCTCACAATTCTAGATGTCAGAAGTCCAAGACAAGGTGTCGTCAGGGTTTGTTTATTCTAAAGTGTCTCTCCTTGACTTGTTGATGGATATTTTCTCCCTATATCTTCACCATAGCCTTCCCTCTGTATGTTTCTGTGTCCAAAATTTCTCTTATAAGGATACCGGTCACACTGGATAAGGGCCTACCTTAATGACTTCATTTTTACCAAAATAATTCTTTAAAGATCTTATCTCCAACTACAGTAACATTCTGTGGTAGGAATTCAACATATGAATTTTTGGAGGCCCAAATAAGCCCATAACAAGTACATGTCTCTCTTCTTGGGCTACTCAGATTCCTTCCAAATTCCTTCCTGGAAGATGATAAACCTGGCAACGACAGCTCTGGAAACTGAGTAGGGAAAAGGAGCTGGAGATCTTGGCATTAACTGAATCCATCCACTATTAGCACAGCACCCTCAGTCCACGCGTGTGTCTGGTGACTCCGTCTAGAGACATTTCATTTTATTCTCTTCAGAAAATAAGCCTCCAACTCCTGCTGGGGTTGTGGGAAGAATTGGGAGCTTTAACTGCTTCCTAAGTAAACTTTATAGTGACCTTTTCTTTCATCCCTTCCAGAGGTATCCACATCTAATTAGTCTATCATAAGGAATGGGAGTTCTGCATTGTAAATTTGCTTACCAACCACTGTTTGTTTGGGATTCAGCTTCACTCTAAGTCACCATTCAAATGCTTTCTAGCTTCCAAAATTTTGTTGCTGTTCCTCCCTCCAGTTATTTTTTCCTCATCAGTTTGCGCCTTTTAAAATATCTTTTTATTGTTGTTTTAGTGGAGTTTCAGGAGGAAGTAAAAGCAAATGTAGGTGTTCAATCCATCATCTTTACTCAGAAGGCCCACACATTTATATTTTTAAATGAGCTCATGCTATACAGACTGTTCTATAATCTGCTTTTATCATCAAATTCTAGTGAATATTTATATTTTTTCCATGTCAATAAATAGAAATCTACATCAGTGGTTCTTAAGCTTGGCTGCACATTAGAATTAGTGGCTGGTGGGGGTGAGGGTAGATTTAAAAAGTACCGATCCCTGGGCCCCACCTGCAGAAATACTGGTTTACTGGATATGAGGTATGGCTGGCACTAGGAATTGTAAAATCTCCTTAGGTGATTCAAATGTGCAGCAAATATGCAGAGCTACTCTACTCCATTTTTCATCATGCTGATATAGTGTTCCATGGAAAGAATAGAGAGCAATGTATTTTAATCAGTCACTTTCTGGACACATAGGCTGTTTCAAATGGTTTATTATTATAGGCAATGCTGTTATGAACATCTTTGGACACAAAACATTATCTACAATTTTGATTATTTTATTGGCTGTATTACTAGAAGTAGGATCACTTTGGTAAAGTGTATAAACTTTTTAGTACAGTTGACCATATTTCCCTCTAAAGTAGTTTGACCAGTTTAGACTGTCCCCAATAGTGTGAGTATCCCTGTTTCCCTACACTCAGAACCAGCAGACCATCATTAACAAAATTAATAAAAAACGTTTAAATGTAGTCAGTTTTAAAATTGAAAAATAATATTAATTTAAAATATTATTTTTCTGAATTTTAATGTTTTTATTATGGTAAAATATATATAATACAAAATTTACCAGTTTTACCATTTACCATTAAACATTTTTAAGTGTACAGTTCAGTGGCATTAAGTACATTCATATTGTTGTGCAACCATCACCACCATCCATCTCCAGAACTTTCTCACCTTTCCCAGCTGAAACTCTGTACCCATGAAACACTATCTCACCATTCCTCCTTCCCTCAGCCCCTGGCAACCACTCTTCTACTTTCTGTCCCTATGACTTGGACTACTCTAGGGACCTCATACAAGTGGAATCATACAATATTTGTCCTTTTTGACTGGTTTCTTTCACTTGGCATAAAGTCTTCAAGGTGGTTTTTTTAATATATTTTATTATTTGTGAAGTTGTATTAGGTTCTCCAGAGAAACAGGACCAATTATATATATGTACACACATATATATATATGTACACACACACACAAACACACATATATATAAATTTAATATCAATAAATGGAATTATACATTGATGTATATGTATGTATATGCATATATAAATATATATATATATATATGAGGAGATTTATTATAGGAATTCACTTATGTGATTATCGAGACCTATAAATTCCATGGTCTGTCATTTCCAAGCTGAGGAATCAGGAAAGCCAGTGTTGCAATTCAGTCCAATTCATTTCAAGTCTGAAGGCCTGGGAAGCAGAGGAACCAATGGTATAAGTCCCACTCTGAGCGCAAAGGCCCAAGAACTGGGAGCACCAGTGTCCTAGGGAAGGAGAAGATGGAGGTCTCAGCTCAAATAAAAGCAAACAGATCCTTTCTCTGCCTTTTTGTTCTATTCAGACCCTTAACAGGATTGGATGATACCCACTTGCGTTGGTGACAGCAATCTTCGTTATTGAGTCTACCAATTTAAAGGCTAATCTCTTCTAGAAATACCCTCCCAGAAACACCCAGAAATAATGTTTCATCAGCTATCTGGACATCCTTTATCCAAGACAAGTTGACACATAAAATTAACCACCACAAAAGTGAAATAATATTAATAATTATTGTCCATCTGTATCTCACTTTTTGTGTGTGAATTGCTTAATCATGTGAGGAACATCCATGAAAAATGTTTTTGGCTCAAAGTATCTGAAACCTTATTAACAGTGGCTTAAACGAATAAGGGTTTATTTTTTTCTCACACAAACAGATGTCTTGAAGTAAGCAGCTGTTGATATTGTTTTATCTGCAAGCTGAGGAATCAGGAAAGCCACTGTTGGAATTCAGTTCAATTCAGTTCAAGTCTGAAAGCCTGAGAAGCAGAGGAGCCAATGGTGTAAGTCCCAGTCTGAGCAGCTCAGTGATATCATGTTTGCAAGATGACTGCCCCAGCTTCAGCCATCCCATCCTTCTGGAAGGAAGAATGAGGTGAGTAATGTAAGTGTTGTCTGTATTTTTAATCAACGTAGCCAGGTTTCCTAGTAATGCCTCTCTCCTCCAGCAGATACTTACTTGCAAGATTGTGTCACATTACTACCCCTTCCCTTGTGTCATTTTGCCAGTGACTCAAAAAAGGGTTAATGTTGTTAATATACAAATAGCTTTTACAAATCAATACAAAAAAAGTTATATTTTTGAATACATAAATAGACAAAAGACCATGTACTGTTGCTTGGCAAACTTACTAAGTTATATTTTTATTATCTTTTTGCATATCACATATGTTTGGTAAATATAGTTTCCCAGCTTCTTGTTTACAATTTAATTTTGTTTCAACATACAGAAGATTTGTATTTTTTAGTTGTTAGGTCCACACATCTTTTATTTCATGACTTTTCGCTTTTGCTCTTGTGTTTGTAAAAGTCTAGCCCATTCTAAGAAAAGGTTAATATCCTTCCATATTTTCTTCTTGATCTTTCATGGTTTCCTTTTAATTTAAAATAGCTGAAATGGTACCCTCTTTCACTTCTTATCTGAGACTAGGGAAGGAGTGATTCAGGGAGGTGGGTACAAACAAATAGAAAAAACAAACTTAATCGACTACCACTGAACATGGGAAGTCAGTCCTGCCAACTATGTAAAGAAATATTTTATGTTAAAATGTTTATTGGAAGGTAGTGGTGGCAGCTAAATAAGGTAAATCCTGGCCGGGGGGGCGCTATTTAAAGACAATAAATGTTTTCTGGTAAACAGACCTCAAATGCTGATGAGAAAATATGAATGCTGGTTCAATTTCAAAAATAAGAGATGAGTGTAAACATAGAAATGGAAAGACAATACAGAAATTGATTTTGCAAGCAATTGTGCCATGGAAAATCCTGTAAGCCTGATATAGGATCCAAAGTTTGCTGAGAGAGAGGCACAAGAAGACTAGCTGAAACTTCCCTGGGCACATTGGTCAGAAGTAGTTTTTATGAAGGGTAGAGAAAAAACAAGCTGTGTAGTGAAGTTGTTTTATATATTCCACATTTTTCCTATAGTGGAATTAACCTAGACCGAGATACGCTCTATGTCCCAGATGAAATTACTTTAAGGTAGCAGCCCAGTGACAGTCCAGCCCTATATACTAATGAGAATATACACAAATACACAAGACATTTTAGGCTTAGAAAAAAATCTTCCCATGTGTTTGCATCTAATTCCATCTGTCTTTGATATAGAAAGATGACAAATGGAAATTGAGAATGAATTTTCTAAATTATTTTTCTCTAATTCAAATAGAAACTAGAGAATGGCCTAAAGAATAACCTATAAATCCCTGACCCCTAGCATGAAAAACAGTATCAATCGTAATATTTTCCAGTTATCCTGAAACAGCAAGACCAAATTTGGGAGAGAATTATATGATAGTTCAATATTTTTCCGTATTTAAACTGTCTTTTCTGTGTTGGATCTATTAGATTGAGTATTTGGACTTATGGATGGGTTGATATAAATTAGTGGATTAGCCTTAGAAGAAACCTCTGATGAATATTAGCCTTAGGAGGGTCCTTTGAGTTCAACCACTTGTTTACTGAACTCTGGTCATCGTCGTTGCACTAGGTAGCTGTTCCTTAAGACTTCTGCTCACTTCAGAGGTGCTTGTTTATCAAGGTGAAGGTAGAAAAAAAAAACACTCATTTAAAAAATTATTCCACCCCAACTGGCTTTTCATAACACTCACTACTTCCTCAAGAGTTGGTTTGTGCTTCTTACCATGTGTTAGCCAAATATTTTCCTGTCTACTGGACTGGCTATTTTAGCTTCAGGTCATTCTAGTAAATTGAATAAATTTAGTCTTGTTTATAACTGTAAACCTTTGGATTCACAGGTACACACATTTTAGCTTTGTTTTTCTTAGTACAATAGTCCTTGAAAAGATGGGTAAATTTGACATCATACTATGTACCCATCATTACATTTGGTTCCCCCACAGGATTTATTAGTGACTAATGTTACAGGCCTTGAACGATCCATCTCTGCTTTTGTCCTAATAGTGCTTTCGATCACAGTTAGATTCAAAGAACAACTGGCTTAAGGTGTCCTGTTTTTAAAAATACATTATTTTCATCTGTACACAAGGGGGTCTAAGGCACTTTAATAATGAGCATGTAAAAGAGAAAATTGGAACCTAATGATTCACAAGGGTATTAGCAGCAAGTCTCTTATCTGATATCTACTCAACATTTCAGCAACTTCAGGTGCTACCATGTTTATCAAGGCTGTTGCCTTGGTAGATCTTGCACTGTATATCTGTGGATCTTACCTTCAGCAACCATTTTTAAATGTGGGGCTTTGGGCTTTGCTAGATCAAATAGCACTTCCTGCAACAGAACACATATGCACACAGGCACATTTCCCAGGCACAGCAGTGGTCCCCAACCTTTTTGGAATTAGGGACCAGTTTCATGGAAGACAATTTTTCCACAGACTGCGGAATGGGGGAAGATGGTTTAGGGATAAAACTGTTTCATGTCAGATTATCAGGCACTAGATTCTTATAAGGAGCATGCAACCTAGATCCCTCCATGCACAGTTCACAATAGGGTTTACACTCCTATGAGAATTTAAAGCCTGATGATCTGACAGGAGCTAAAGCTTAGGCGGTAATGCTCACTTGCCCACCACTCACTTCCTGCTGTGCAGCCTGGTTTCATTAACCTTACAGGCCATTAAAGAGTACCCATCCATAACCTGGGGTTTGGGGACAACTGATATATAGGACAATAACTCCTTTATATTTATTATATTTGCAAGCTTGGGACCTATCAACTTTTGCTGGCTGGGGACTTTGGAATAGATGGAGCTTGACATGCTTTGGCTCTGTATCCCTATCCAAATCTCATGTTGACTTGTAATTCCCAATGTTGGGGGAGAGACCTGGTGGGAGGTGACTGGATCATGGGGTTGCATTTTCCCCTTGCCGTTCTCATGATAGTAAGTTCTCATGAGATCTGATGGTTAAAAGTGTATGACACTTTCCACTTTGCTCACTCTTCCTCCTGCTCCAGCCGTGTAGGACATGCCAGCTTCCCCTTCACCTTCTGCCATAATTGTAAGTTTCCTGTGGCCTCCTCCAGCCATGCTTTCTGTATTGCCTGTGGAACCATGAGCCAATTAAATCTCTTTTTTAAAAAGGTAAGTTACACAGTTTCAGGTATTTCTTTATAGCAGTGTGCAGAGCTTCTGTTTCTTGATGCTTTAAACAGGCTTCACACTGCTTATAGATGCAATTTGTATCATTGTGTTTTTACAAATTTTTGTTTTTTAGAGGCAGACATCTCACTGTATTGCTCAGGTTGGCCTTGAACTCCTGGGCTCACGTGATCCACCTCAGTTTCCTGAGTAGTTGAGGTTACAGGTGTGTGCCACCATGCCCAACAGCTTTTAAAATACAATGTTCAGCTTGGAATGATTTTACACTATTAATAATCATGCCCTAACAGTGGCAACACAGCCTTTGATTTTTGGAGAACTGGTGTGTTGTTCTATTAACAACATTAAAGAGGTCATATATTGAGAAGATTGTGACAGCATGACAGATCTCCTGTGACATGGTGAAGGGGTCAGATACTTGATTAGAAGAGTGCTAAGTCTCTTTAATATCTCTTTTGTATTCATGACCTTATTTGCAAAGATGAAACTGAACTGTTGCTGTGGTATTGATTCATTCCATATAACCCCGAGAGACAACAGTAAGCTTTATGGTGATGGATGGGCACTTCAAGATGATGGACACTTCAAGCCTTGTTTCTTAGCTTTTCTTCTTAATGACTTCATTGTCCTCAGGCTCAATTGATGATGGTGCTGAGCTCCAGGAAAGAGAAGGTTAAGAGAGGAAGGAAGATGTACCTTAAGAGATAGATCAGCACTCTGGTACAAGTTTCATTAGGTTCATTCCTCAAAGTAATAATGAAAGTAGATAGGGAATAAATGTTGAAATGTATCATGTGATCACAAATATATGAAAAAAATATGCATTGCAAAACAAAGGAAAAAATACATCAACATGTTAATGGCTGTTAATGTTATATGTGAGAATAGAATGACTGGCTTGTATTTTCTGCAGTTTTTGAATTTTCCATATTGATTTTGCATTATTTATTTATTTTAATAAAAAAGAGAGGTTTTATTGACTCACAGCTCTGCATGGCTGGGGAGGCCTCAGGAAATTTACAATCATGGCAGAAGGTGTAGGGGAAGCAAAGCAAATCTTACATGGTGGGAAGAGAGAGAGCGAGCAAGGGGGGAAGTGCTACACTTTTAAACCATTAGCTCTCATGTGAACTCTACAATTAGAACAGCAAAAGGGAAGGCCACCCCCATGATCAAATCATTTACCACCAGCTCCCTCCACTGACACATGGGGATTACAATTTTACATGAGATTTGCGTGGGGAATGCAGAACCAAATCATATCAGACACTTTCTGAGATCTGATACAACACTTACACTGTTCAAAAGTACAATAGCCATTGAAAGAAAAATGAAGAAATTTTAAAAAGATAGGAATCTGATGGTGAGACTATCATTTGTCCTCACCTTACAGCTTTAACACAGGCTAGCCAGCCACTTGGAGGTTTGCATTTAGGTGAATGGGTGGGTGACCTCAATCATATTCCATCCTCAGTTATTTCCTGGCCTCCACTGGTAAGAATTCAAAGTGCAACAGTTCTCTAGGATATTTTATTTCCCTTGTTCCCTGCATCTTGAGTGGAAAGCTCCAGAATGGTGCAGTAATTGCCCAGTGACATAAAATTTTCCAAAAAGTCAGAGAGCCAAAGTCAGCCAGGTGAGAAAGCAAATGAAGCAAATACTAAAATAACACTGAGGGCAGAGGCTTCCCCACAGAACCTGACAAAAAGATATGAAGTTTGATTAGAATAATTATTTTAGTGGAATTATCATTTTAAATCAATTAAAGGAAAGGATGTCAATGGAAGAATGCCAAATCCTATGCATGGGATCTATTCGTTGGGCTGTGTGTTGGGAGCCTAAATGGTCTGCATAATGGCTGGGCACACTCATCCCCTTTTTAATAAACATTCTCAAAAACTCTCACAATTGGGCCTTACACCCAGGGCTGCAGACCTGGGCTCTGCTGAGCCTTGTAATGGGATAACTCAGTGTGATTATGTGGTTTAGTAACTATCCGTAAATTAAGGATAGTGTTTGAAGGCTGCCAATAACAACCTCAGTTTCCCAGTATCTCCAAGAGAAGTGAACTAATTCTTTTAAGAGCTCGGGGGAAGGGCAAGCCAGGACAGAGAAGATTAGCTCCTTCTATTTCTTCTCTCCCATAACTGGTTACCTTTCTGGTCCCTCCCAGGGCACTGGAGGTGTTTCACACAATTTCTGTGTCTCAATAATAATGTACTTCAAAAAGGAGGCTGATTATGTTGACTGAAATCCATCCTGGCAACAGGCTTTTGCTATGCATTATTTTTTAGTGGGAGAAATAATTTTATGAATTAAACATGTAAAGAAAAAACTTCAACATGTGATAGATAGGCGAAGCAAGAAGGCAGAATAGAAGGCTCCACCACTCATCCCCCTCTTCAAGGACACCAAATAAACAACTATCTACACAGAAAATAATACCTTCGTAAGAACCAAAAATCAGGTGAGCACTCGTGGCACCTGGCTTTAACTTCATATCACTGATAAAGGCACTGAAGAGATAAAAAAAAAAAAAAGTCCTGAAGGCAATGTCACCCTTCTCTCACCCCCAGCAGCAGCAGCTTGGTGCTGAGAGCATCTCCGGGCACTGCGGGGGAGGGAAAGCACAACAATTAAGCGTAACTGAACTTAGTGTTTTCCTGCTAGAGCAGAAAAGAAAAGTAGACCAAATTCAGCTGATACCCGCCCACTAAGGGAGCATTTAAACCAGTGCTAGCCAGAGGGGAATTGCTGATCCCAGTGGTCAAACCTTGAGTTCCTGCAAACCTCACCACCAAGGGCTACAGTGCTCTGTGTGTCTAACTGAACTTGAAAGGCAGTCTAGGTTGTAAGGACTGCAACTCATAGGCAAGGCCTAGTGCTGAACTAGACCCACTGTCAGTGGACTGTGGAAGGTACCTGACATACTGAGACACCAGCTGGGCAGCCAAGGGAGTGCTTACGTCACCCCGCCTATAACCGCAGGCCACACAGCTCCAGTCTCCAATACAAACCCATTCCTCCCACTTGAGAAGAGGAGAGGGAAGAATGAGGAGGACGTTGTCTTGCATCTAAGACACCAGCCAGCATGAGGCACCCATACCAGGCCCTAGGTCCCAGATGATATGTCAGGAAACACCCTGGGGCAGAAGAGAACCTGAGACCTTGAAGGGAAAGATCTAGTGCTGGCAGCATTCATCACCTGCTAACTGAAGAGCCCCTGGGCCCTAAATAACAAGCTGCAAAACCCAGGTACTACATTAGGGGCCTTTTGTGAGCATGTGAGACTTGCTGGCTGCAGGTGAGATTCAGCACATTCCAAGCTTTGGTGGCTATGAGGCAAAACTTCTGCTTGAGAAAAGCAGAAGCAAAAGTAAAGGGGACTTTGTCTTGCACCTTAGGTATCAACACAGCCGCAGCAGGGCAGAGCACCAAATGGTCTCTTGGGTTCTGCAATTCCAGGACTTGATGCATGGACTGCATTTATGGACGTGTCCTGGGCCAAAGGGCAGCCCACTGCTCTGAAGGATGAGTCCCAGGCCAGGGAACATTTACCACAAGCTGGCTTGAGAGCCCTTGGGTCTTAAGAGGACCATTGATTGGTAGTCAGGCAGTACTCCTCATGGCCTGGGGTGGCAGTGGCTACAGGATGAGGCTTCTCTGCTTGTGGAAAGGGGAGGAAAGAGTGGGAAGGACTGTGTCTTGTGGTTTGAGTGCCAGCTCAGCCACAATAAAATAGAACACAAGGTAGACAGGTGACATTCTTCAAAGAAATAGAAAAAATACTAAAATTTATATGGAACCACAAAGGACTCAGAATAGCCAAAACTAGCTTAAGTAGAAAGAACAAAACTGCAGGTATCATTTTACCTGACTTCAAATTATACTACAGAGCTATAGCAACCAAAACAACATGGCACTGGCATAAAATCAGACACATAGACCAATGGAACAGAATAGAGAAACTAGAAACAAATCCACACACTTACAGTGGGTACAAACTTGCAGTTGTGTAAAATGAATAAGTCTAGAAAGTGAATGCATGAGATGAAGATTATAATATTGTGCTGTATACTAAAGAGTAGCTAAGAGAATAGATTTTAGGTGCTTTTTCTAGGAAATAAAGGTAACCTATGTAAGGTGATAGATATGTTAATTGCTTGACTGTAGTAATCATTTTACTGTGTAGATTTTTATCAAAACATGTTGTACACCTTAAATATATATGATACAAATAAATAATTAAATAAATAAAAACTTCACATGCCAAGATACATTTACCTCTTGATTTAATATTAATATATTATGAAATATAATTACTAAATATTTTTTTTCCTGTTCTTGGAAATAACTAACAACATAACATTTTCACTTTACTCAACACCTTTGGAAGAATACACACTTAAAGCAGCAAAAGTATATTGCTGACTATGACTCGAAAACCAACAGTGTCTCATAAGCAATTTACAAAATTCAGTAGAAAATAAGCTGAATGTTAAGGGTCCTTAAGATACGCAGGTTGAAGAAAAATCCTGTCTTCATATGTATCAGCTTTATTGAGATATGATTCACATACCAAATAATTCATCCATTTAAGGTGTACAATTAAGTGTTGTTTTTGATGTATTCACAGAGTTGTGAAACCATTACCACAATCAATTTTAGAACATATTTATCACTCCAAGAAGACACCCCACACCACTTACCCATCACTCCCTCTCCCTCCCATCCTCAAACTACCCCAGCTGTTGATAACCACTAATCTACTTCCTGTTGTTACAAATTTTCCTGTTCTGTGTTTTCTTATAATTGGAATTTTATAATATGTGATATTTTACAACTGACTTGTTTTACTTAGCACGATGTTTTCAAGGTTTGTCCATATTGTAGCATGTATCAATACTTCATTCTTTTTTTATGGCTGAATAATATTCTGCCATATAAATATATCAAATTTTGTTTATCCATTCATCTTGATGAACATTTGGATTGCTTCCACTTTTTGGCTATTATAAATAGTGCTGCTATGAATTATTTTGTGTGGATATTTGTTTTCATTCCTCTCTGATTACTCTTAGAAGCAAAAGTGTTGAGTTATATGGTGACTACGTTTAATGTTTTATAGAACTGACAGACTGTTCTGCAAAGCCATTGCACCATTTTGCATTTCCAACAGGATGTATGAGGGTTCCAATTTCTCCACGTCCTCATCAACACTTGTTATTTATTTTTTATATTTTGTAGAGATGGAGTCTTGCCATTTTGCCCAGGCTGGTCTCAAACTCCTGGGCTCAAGCCATCCTCCTGTCTTGGCCTCCCAAACTGCTGTAATTATAGGCATGAGCAACTGCAACCAACACTCACTTGTTATTATCTGTCATTTTGATTATACTGTTCCCTCTCCCAGTATTATATAGAACAAATCTATACCACAGCAGCAATTCAATTTCTACTTTGCAAAGGAGGGCATGAATACAAATGGAAGCTGTAAGGTGTGAAGTGGTAACTCATTCTGGTTTTGATTTGTATTCCTGTGATGACTAATGATGTTGAGTATCTTTTCATGTACCCCTTGACCATTTCTATAATCTTTGGTGAAATTTCTAATGAAATCCTTTGCCGGTTTTTAGTCAGGCTTTCTTATTGTTGAGCTGTTGTGTAATGGGAAGGGTGTGAAGCCTGATCATTCTGGATTTGAAGCTGAACTCCAGCATTGATTATCTGAGTGAGGGTACTCAACAACTGAGAACCATTCTTACCGTTTATTATTGAGCTATAAGGGATACCATATTCTCTGCGAAGGAATGGAGTATTATCTATGAAGGAATGGGGTAGTGTCTGTAAATGCATTTTCCCATCATAACTAATGTCTATCTATCTCTTTGTTTTCCCAAAAGTTGGAAAAGTTCTAAAATGCCTCATGCACTTTCTGTGCTTTATTCAACATAAAGTACTTAACCTGATTTAACCCTTTCTTGATGATGCCTTGGAACATTATAGATTGCATTTTATTTGTAGCCCTGTCAGGGCACTCAGGGTTCACTTAGAGTGTTTGCACAGGCTTCTGTGGCTCATCTAGTGACTTTTCTCTCTGTTTGTGGTTCATTAATGAACCTTCTTCTCACAGTTTTCTTTCACAGCTCTCTCATTATTTTGCACATAATTCAAAAACAATACTTCTTAGTTGAAAGGCTGAAGAGTAGCTTTCTCACCTATGACTTACTAAAGTGCATGGCCTTTGTTACAGTTTCCTTAAGGGCTCAGGGACACTTTCACTTACCTTCATTGTCCAATTTGAGCCAGTTTGAGCTTGTTGGTTAAAGTTGCTGGAAGTTAAACGTCTAGGCAATTGGAGTATTACACTTGCTTCATATTGAATAAGAGCTTTTGCTTCTTTGTCAATATTCTTTCAGGGAAATGAAACTTTCAAAATTCAAAACCACCTAGGATCAAATTTTAATTTTATTTTTAAAAATCAACCTAAACAAACCTCCAAATGTCCATTAAATGAGAGAGCTTTCTTTAAAAAAAAAAAAAAACTTTTAATCATCCAAAGGTAAAATATTTAGGCTTACTGAAGACAAATATTACCTTCAATGTATCTTGTTTAGGTGTTTGGGTCAACGAACAGCATTCTTTGCTGAAAGTTAACACTTATTCCATGCATCATTATTTCTTGATTCTTTTTTTGCATGTAACCTGCACCCTAACAGAAAACATTATAGTTCCAAGGAAGGATTGGAACCGTGATTAGCATGAAAGGGTTAACTGTATTGGATGGGGCCTGCTAACCAGACCAGACTGCTGTGAGGAGGCTTGTGCTTTGGGGGATGGGTTGGCCTGCAGGTGCCTAGCTGTGTCAGATACTATGCTGTACAGTTTATCTGTTCAAAAATATTTTTCAAGGATTATAGGATTATGTTTTTGGTCATGAGAAACCAGCCTGAAACTTTTCTGACAGTTTAGTAGATGTGGGCTTAATAAACAAGCTGATGGAATGCAAGAGAACTCAGCCTGGGATCCTGCTAAAACTGCAGAACCAGGCATCACATCCCTTGGGGGAAACTGTGACCTGTAGGGTTAATTGCTGGCACCAGCTTGCCTGGAGTGAGTTCAGCTGCAGGCAGGAGATGGTTGAAGAGGCCCCCACTGCTGAAATCTCCCAGAGTCAGCTGGGTGGGGATGATTTAAGAGAGCAGGCTCTGTTGGAAGTGTTCTCCTGGGAAGGTTATTTAGGAATCTCTTTTGTCTACAAGTCCATGCCCCATTATAGCAGGCACACCTTGTTCTAGGTCCTGGTTCTGTCTGTCCTACCTGATCACAGTGGACATACTTTTTTTTTTCATGCCCTTTTGCATCATGAAATATTAAAGTGGTAGGCTAGGTTTCAATTCTGTTTTTTTGTTTGTTTGTTTGTTTTCTTTTTCCCCTTGACAACATATGCTATCCCTACTTTGAATATCTCACTGGTACTTGATAGTGGACATCTGGGGCTCTCAGATTCCCGCTGCGTTTTCCTTTCATCTTTGATCCTGATGCAAAATCATATGCTTTATGTTCCAGTTTTCTGCCGCTGTTACTGCCACTGTTCCTGTGGCTACTGCCATTTACACTGTTTTCTCTTGACCCCTGCATATTTGTTCTTTGTGCTGTCTTTGGGATATTTCCTTGTGTCTCCATTTTTTGTCTGCAGTTGTCTCTCAATACTGCACAATTCTTCAAAAAGGTGAGCTGTAGGTCACATGATCCTTCTGAGAAACTCCACCTTGGTTGTATGACCACAGGGTCCCACTCTCACTGGGAACACTGACTATTGCTCTGAGTGACCGCCCTGACTCCCACGCTGCCCTGCCCAGTTGCCACTGACTGACCGTTACAGCTTCCTGGCTTGTGTTACACTCAAACCGGACATTCCGGCTTTTAAACTGCCGACTTCCATGAAGCTCTGTTTCCCACCACAATTCGACTCTGTTTATTGGCCTCTGCCTTTCATCTTCCCCGTGGCTTTAGCCAGGAAGGAATAGCAGTGTCTGGGCAACATGCCACGAGAAAGACTATTCCCTCAGGAAGACCACTTTTTCTGCTTCTCATTTTCAAATGTTCCTGCTTTAAATCGTTGTCTTCCCCACTACTGCATGCAGATTACAGAAAAGGAGATCTGAATGTAATCTGCATGTGGTAGTGAGGAAGAAAGATTGAGATATATTTTAAAATGTTATGCCATGCAGTAGTCATGATTAATATCTCTTAAGAAATGTTTGCCTTTTGGTATATGTGTTCCTAGGTAGGTATACACACACATACACACACACACACACACACACACACACATACATATACACACATATATATACACACACATATATATAGTAGGTACATATACTCCTACCTAGTATATGTACTACCTAGTACATATATACCACAAGGGGAAAAATTCATAAGAGATAGTAATCATAACTACTGCATTGGGTAAAATTTCAAATCATAAATTAACTAACGAAAAGCAAAGTGGATTTGCCAAGAGTTTCTGATAACCCTGACGAAGGAGTTATACCAAGTATACTCACTTTATATTTGGGTAATATGCACATTAGTTTCTGGGAAACTATCGCTCAGAAACTAATGTGCAACTGTTAATAGAATGCAATTATTCCATCACAAGATAGCCAAGTATTCGATAAAATTAACTTTAAATTCCTCCCTGTTATACGAACATTCTGTATTATGTTTATTGGAAAGCTTCCAATGGGACAATTTTGAGTTGACATCTTCAAAATGAGTTTTTAGTTTAAGTAACTATTAAAATTATTGGATACACAGTGGCAACTTATGTTGCTCAGTTTTGAATATAAAGGAGGCTCACTTTACAAAACATGTGTTTTCCTGAAAAGCTTTGTGTTGATACAACCTTGGAAAATCCAGTCACATCTTAAGGGCACTGAGGGAGCAGGCTATTTCAAGGAACTGCATTCATTGAACTTTTTTGTAACATGAATAATCCTCATCTAATATGTATATTTTCTGAGTTTTGATTCTCTGAAGACATGGTGCTCCTACATTTTTTCTTTTACCTTAATAATTTTATGGGAAAACCTTTAAAGAATGGAGTCAAGTTTTAATTATTTGTTGATTAATTTAAAAGCAAATGTACATAACAAACCTGTGTACAGCCTGAAGGAACAGCCATTTAATTGACTCCATCAACAGCAGAGTTTGACATGTCGCTTTCTTTTTAGTGTTTAAACTACTTAGTCAACTTTCTTAGGAGCCTCAAGCCACTTTCGACTGGTCTTAAAAATCTGTTCCTTTAGCAACTGACATGATTTTTTGTTGCAGAACATTCTTTACTGAAAGCTTTTGAATGACCGTGGCAGTCTTTCTTGAGCAAAAAGAATATGGACAGGAATGCAGCATGGTTGTAAAAATGCACACACAAGCACATGCACACACACATGTGTGTGCATATACATACCTGTGGGCAAAATTTCAGTATTTCTCTGGATAAAGAAATGTCATATCAGAGTCTCTAAGAAATAGGGGCTAGGATAATTTAATTTTTCATTCATTAATTCATTTAAAAATATCTGTTGAACATCTGTGTAGAGCCAGGCACTGTAGTTATTCAACATTTTCCACCTTCCATATGGGGCACAACAGAATATAGATAATAGAACACTATGTTTGGAGAAGATGGGAAAAAGAAAGGGCCCCGTCAGTATTATCCTCGTCCCTACTATGTTAAGTCAGTGGGCAATGCTCATTTCTCATTATTGCAGCTTATATATAGAGTGTTAAAGTTGAAAAGAACTTTTGCAATCCCAAGATGAAAGTCTGCATTTTACAGAGGAGCAAACTGAAGCACAGAGTGGAGAAATGACTTGATCAGGATCACATGGTGAGAAAGCAATAGAGCCAGAGCAAAAATGTATGACAATATCATCCATCTTATAGGGGAGTTGAGAGGATTCAATGAGTTCATATTTATAAAGTGCTCAGAATAGCATTTGGTACTTAGTAAACACAATATTAGTATCTGTTTAATAATAATAATAATAAACCAGGTGCGGTGGTACACACATATAGTTCCAGCTCCTCAGGAGGCTGATGTGGGAGGATTGCTTGAGCCCAGGAATTTGAGACCAGCTTGGGCAACATAGTGACACTTCATCTCCCAAAATAAATAGTAATAACAACAATAATAATTACATTGTAACATGCCGCATCTCAAACAGATCAAATCTTACCTCCTTTACTCCTTCTGATGCCTTCAGAGACACTTACGGAGGCCTTCTAAAGCTTGGAGGCTCCACCAAAATGAGGTAAGCTCCTCATTATGATGGAGTTGAGCCTGCAAGTGGATATGATAAATGGTGTTTAGGTCACAATTTGGAGGCGTGGAAGGCCACAAGTAAGAGAATCACGTTCACACATCCTGGGTAGTGCAGGTCATTGTTGATTTCACCTTTTATCATGTTATTCCTGTAAGAACATTTGCCCTTTTCAAACCTCATGTAATGTATTTATTTATTTGCTTATTTATTAATTAATTATACTTTAAGTTCTTGGATACATGTGCTGGACGTACAAGTTTGTTACATAGGTATACATGTGCCATGGTGGTTTCCTGCACCCATCAACCCGTCATCTAGGTTTTAAGCCCAGCATGCATTAGGTGTTTGTCCTAATGCTCTACCTCCTCATGCCTCCCACCCCTCGACAGGCTCTGGTGTGTGATGTTCCCCTCCCTGTGTCCATGTGTTCTCATTGTTCAATTCCCACTTATGAGTGAGAACATGCGGTGTTTGGTTTTCTGTTCCTGTGTTAGTTTGCTGAGAATGATGGTTTCCAGATTCAGCCATTTCCCTGCAAAGGACATGAACTCACCCTTTTTTTTTTTTTTTTGGTTGCATAGTATTCCATGGTGTGTATGTGTCACATTTTCTTTACCCAGTGTATCATTGATGGGTTTTTGGGTTGGTTCCAAGTATTTGCTATTGTGACTATTGCTGCAATAAACATAAATGTGCATGTGTCTTTATAGTAGAATGATTTATAATCCTTTGGGTATATATCTAGTAATGGGATTGCTGGGACAAATGGTATTTCTGGTTCTAGATCCTTGAGGAATCACCACTGTCTTCCACAATGGTTGAACTAATTTATACTCCCACCAATGGTGTAAAAGTGTTCCTGTTTATCCACATTGTCTCCAGCATCTGTTGTTTCCTGACTTTTTAATTATCACCGTTCTAATTGGTGTGAGATGGTATCTCATTGTGGTTTTGATTTGCATTTCTCTAATGACCAGTGATGTATTTCTCTAATGATTTGCATTTCTCTAATGGCCAGTGATGATGAGCCCAAAGCTCCTTAAGCTGATAAGCAACTTCAGTAGTCTCAGGATACAAAATCAATGTGCAAAAATCACAAGCATTTCTATACACCAATAACACACAGAGAACCAAATCATGAGTGAACTCCCATTCACAACTTCTACAAAGAGAATAAAATACCTAGGAATACAACTTACCAGGGATGTGAAGGACCTCTTCAAAGAGAACTGCAAACTACTGCTCAAGGAAATAAGAGAGGACATAAACAAATGGAAAAACATTCCATGTTCATGGATAGCAAGAATCAGTATCATGAAATGGCCATACTGCCCATAGTAATTTATAGATTCAATGGTATTTCCATCAAGCTACCATTGACTTTCATCACAGAACTAGAAAAAACTACTGTAAATTCCATATGGCACCAAAAAGGAGCCCATATATTTAAGACAATCCTAAGCAGAAAGAATAAAGCTGGAAACATGATACCTGACTTTAAACTATACTACAAGGCCATAGTAACAAAAACAGCATGGTACTGATACCAAAACAGATATATAGACCAATGGAACAGAACAGAGGCCTCGGAAATAATACTACACATCTACAACCATCTGATCTTTAACAAACCTGACAAAAATAAGCAATGGGGAAAGGATTCCCTATTTAATAAATGGTGCTGGGGAAACTCACAAGCCATATGGGAAATATAGAAACTAGACCCTTTTCTTATCCCTTATACAAAAATTAACTCATGTAATGTTTTTAAATCAACTCACTGAGTGTTGCTAAGTGCAATGGATACTTCATCCTCCTGATTTTATTTGATCTCTGGGCAGCATTTGACTATATTGATTATTCTCTATTGATTGAAGAATAGTTTCTGTGACTTTACATTATGTTTTCCTCCTATTTATCTGGATAATATCTCTCATCCCTCATCCCCTATTCCTCATCCCTTGTCCCTTTCCTGCTCCCTCTCCCAGTCATAGAAAATTTCACATGTATACAAGAATAGACTAGTATAGTTATTTTTTTGAGGGTGTATACAAGAATGGACTAGTATAGTTATTTTTTTGAGGGTGTATACAAGAATGGACTAGTATAGTTATATTTTTGAGGTTTTGTCACCACTCTGTAAATGGTTATGTTCATTTGTTTTGTTTTGCTTTAGAATTTTATGGATTTGGCTCATGCCTATAATCCAAGCACTTTGGGAGGCCAAGGCAGGAGTATAACTTGAGGCTAGGAATTCAAGACCAGCCTGGGCAACACAGTGAGACATTGTCTCTACAAAAAAAAAAAAAAAAAAAATTAGCCAGACATGGTGGCACATGTCTGTAGTCTCAGCTACTTGGGAGGCTGAGGTGGGAGGATCACTTGAGCCTGGGAGTTTGAGGCTGCAGTTAGCCATGATCCAGCCACTGCACTATAGCCTGAGAGAAAGAAGGAGACCCTGTCTCCAAGAAATAGAATTTTGTGGATTTCTTTTAAAAATTTAGTTTTGCATTATGATTATGTAAAAACATTACTGTAGTTCCCAAATCAAATTTACAAAACAAGGCATATTCAGAGACATGTAGCTTCTACCCTTGTCTCCTTCTGCTTGTTTCCTTTCTCTCCCTATATGTAACCGTTTTACTTTCAATTTTTGATTAATTCTTCCATCAAAAAATACATTATTTTTATTCAGGGTTTACACTCATCTTTACATCTGTGCTTACATCTGTTTTCCTGCTCTCCTCCACACCCACATACTACACTGGTCATATTGAATTATTTGAAGTTGCTCTGTATGTACATGTGTGTATGTATGCATGCCTATCCTGCCAAATTTCTACCCTTTAACCTCATCTTTACACCTGTGTTTATATTGCCTTTCTATCTCCTCTCCATATGATACTTTAGCCATATTGAATTATTTAAAGGGCTTCAATGTACCATGTTTCCTATTGCCTCTGAGACTTTTTTTTTTTTGAGATGGAGTCTTGCTCTGTCATCCAGGCTAAAGTGACAGCAATCTCCGCCTCCCAGGTTCAAGCAATTCTCCTGCCTCAGCCTCCCGAGTAGCTGGGATTACAGTAGCACACTGCCACACTTGGCTAATTTTTGTATTTTTAGTGGAAACGGGGTTTCACCATGTTTGCCAGGCTGGTCTTGAACTGCTGACCTCAGGTGATCCACCAGCCTTTGCTTCCCAAAGTGCTGGGATTACAGGCATGAACCAAGGCGTCTGGCCTCTGTGTGATTCTTTCACACAGAATTCTGATTGGAAGGAGTTCAAGAGAGAATGGAAGGAAAAGCTGTAGGGAAACAGACACCGTCATACATTGTTAGAGGGATGAGTAATAGTATAACTTCTATCCCTACCAAATTGCAATACTCAGTACTTTATTCGTCAGCTTCATTTCCCCTCACCTGTACAGTTATACTTCCTCTCACATATATATGGCATTGTTTGTAATTGTAAAAGAGATCAAGAGGTCTGCTGTTGTAGGCTATTTAAATAAACTGTGAAACATCCAGAAGGTAGGCTAGGCGGTAGCTGAAAAAATAATGAGAGTCATCTCTATGCAGTGATAATAAAACATCTCAGATTTGTAGGATATTTTGCTAGTTGCATAAAGCAATGTGTAAAACAGTGCATTGTTCTGGTATAAAAAAGGGTGGAGAAGGATAAGACTATATATTCATAAATGCTTTATCTTTATAAACACTGGAAAGTTAAGAAGGAAAATAATATGTAGAGCTGCGTACGGGGGATGGAGAGGTGCTGGGGAAAGGGTGAATGGGGCAGAAATAGTTACTAACGCAAACTTACACAAGGAGGTAGAGGAATTAGAATGGAAAGGAGAGGAATTGGACAGACTATTGGTGACTCTTTTTTTTAACGGAAAAAAATCTTTTATTTTATTTACTAATTCAAAAGAGGGATATGGATTTGGTCTTTTTATACCATAGGTTTGCTGCAAAGCAGATGTAAAGTTGTATTTATGAAAGGAAGCTTAAGATTATTATTACTTTTAACAAATTTAATATTTCGTTTCTTCTGTAATGCTTGGTATTTTATTTTCCTTAATATGTTTTCTATTATTATATAACATAAATGTAATGTGTGTTTTTGAACAATTCCCTCTTAATGCCCTGAAGCCCTCCACTTTACGCTAGTGCCCATTGCAAACATCACTTTCTATAATTGCTTTTATATGCAAAAGGTGGGAAGCAGTGCCTTAAAGAATAGGGTTCAAGTGGGGCTATTCATGTATGGGTAACATAACTCACTGCACAGGCTTTGGAAAGTCTGCGCAAGTACTGGAGTCATTTGCCTAAAAATCCTTGGACCTCTTAGAAAGAACTGTAGAGAGGATCCTGAAAGCTGCAGTTAGACCTCAGGGATATTCTGACTCTCAAAGCAAATAGGGGAGATGACAGCAGCAAAATCTTTAGGAAAGGGTGTCCCAGGAGGACAGAGAACTCACCATTATGACTTGAGGCTTGTAGGCAGACTCAAAGGTCTTGAGATCTTATAAAAGCATTTTTATACAGATAGGTACAGTTCAGCATTTTTCCATAAGAATATATCATCACAACCAAATTAGTAGTTTTTTTTAAAATAACTTTCTTTTTTTAAAATTATACTTTCAGTTCTGGGGTACATGTGCAGAACGTGCAGATTTGTTACTAATGCTATCCCTCCCCTGTCTCCTCACCCCCTGCTATCACTCCCCTAGTTCCCCACCCCCTGATAGGCCCCAGTGTGTGATGTTCCCCTCCCTGTGTCCATGTGTTCTCATTGTTCAATACCCACTTATGAGTGAGAACATGCGGTGTTTGGTCTTATGTTTTTGTGTCAGTGTGCTGAGGATGATGATTTCCAGCTTTTTCCATGTCTCTGCAAAGGACATGAACAGCAGTTTTCTTTAATCTAGGTTAGGCAAGTTCCAGTCTAATGAGATTTAGTCCTATTCTCTGTGAACAAGAATTTATTATTCTCCATTGAAGTATTGGAGGGTGGTGTGAAAACCAAACCTCTTAATGGAGATCTAGGAGCAATGAAGCAAACATACTAATTTTGGGAAATATTAAATCATAAATCATGAAATTCTGGACAATGAAAGAAATTCATATCACCAAATGATATATATATATATATCTCAGTCCTTTTAGGATAAATAGAAAGTGCAACATGTTATTTGAAAGTGAATTTTCTGTTGAGAAATGCATTTAAAAGTAGAAGTGGCCAATAATCCACGTGTCTTCTCCAACCTCTGGCATTTTGAGCTCAGGGTTTTTTGTTTGTTGGTTTTTGTTTGTTTTGTTCACTAATAGATTCCAAGCATTAGAACAACTCTGAGCACAACGTAGGTACACAGTAAATATTTGTTAAAGGAAAGAAACAATAAAGGTTTTATGTTTAAAAGGCTCCTTGCTATTCCTGATCAAGACTTTTTAATAGATCATCTCTTTAAATCCTATTTAAAAAATTTTTTGAGACAAGGTCTCACTCTGTCACTCAGGCTGGATCTTGGCTCGCTGCAACCTCTGCCTACCAGGTTCAAGCAATTCTCCTGCCTCAGCCCCTCGAGTAGCTGAGACTACAGGCACCTGCCACCACACCCGGCTAATTTTTGGATTTTTAGTAGAGACGGGATTTCACCATGTTGGCCAGGCTGGTCTCGAACTCCTGACCTAAGTGATCCACCCACCTCAGCCTCCCAAAATGGTGCTATTACAGGTGTGAGCCACCATGCCTGGCCCATCTCTTCGAATTCTTGAGAGTTATCATTAGTGAGACAGTTCAAAATGTAAAATCGATGCTTGCATTTCCAAATGTGCAATAGTTAAAATGACATAAATATTTCAACAGCTCTTTTATTTCATTAAGAAGTGTGACACTGACATTTTTGTAATAAGTATATTTTTGTATCAAGTTGAATAGTTTCCTTTCTAGTTGTTCAAAGTAATGCAGAATAGCTATACATTTTTAGAGCAATCAACTTGGGTCGAGCTTGGACATCACCAAAAGGTCATGTCAGACACAAATGGACAGAAATATCCAATACATGTAAGGACAGATATTGGGGCCAATGCCTGAAGACGTGCCAGCCAGAAGCCTCTGCCTGGATGCTACTTTGCTCTTAGCCCTTGCCACCCTGAGTGCAGGAATGGGAGTGGCAATTCCTGTCACTGCGTATCATGTACTATTCCTGCACACCAGTTGAGACTCTGGGCTTTAAGAAATGCTCCTTGGGTTATGAGGAAGATTAGGCCTGACCGTGACCATTGCTACAGGTATAATATCCCATTTACAAATTATCTCAGCAAAATTGGGTTTCTGCTAGAACTCATTAACATTTAAATGCTCTAGAATGACACTGTCCAATAGAAATACGTGAACCACATATATAATTTTAAATGATCTACTAGTCACTTCAACAAAGTAAAAAAGGGTAAAATTAATTTTAATATTATACTTCATTAAAATGTATTTTAAATGTATTAACATGTAGTCAATATAAAATTATTAATGAGATATTTGACTTTTTATATTAAGTACTTGAAATCTGTATATAGTTTATACTTACAGCACATTTCAGTTCAGATGCTAAATTTTCAGTGATTACAGCAAAAAGTAGTTCTACCAAAATAATAAAAATTTAATGGAGAAATTATTGTACACTGCTTTAATTTTTAAATTTAAATTAAATAAAATCAAATACAGTGGAATAAATTTAAAAAATCAGTTTCTCCGTTGTACTATACACATTCCAAGCTTTTATGTGGCTCATGTCTACTATATTACATGACACAGCTCTAGAAATGTGGTACTTAACTGCGAATCAGATACAAATGTTATCTGGAAGGTAGTTCTATTATGATGTAGCTTTATGCCATTAACATAATTACTTAAAAAGCAAATCAACAAAGTACTCTCCTCAAAAATATATTTCTCAGACTAAAGTTCCCAGGCTTTTAAATGTTGACTTCTTGTATGTTTTACAGTTTGCTTTTGGAAAATTTCCAAAATTATGTTATCCAATAGATCCAAACTGCAGTAATTGAGTTATACCACAAGAGGACCTGCAAAGACAAGATGAGCTCAAAATTCCACCATGCTCATGCTATTAAACTGAAGTGTAATTAGCAAAACATCTCACCGTCAATATTAGACTTTTCACATCTGCTTCAGTTAAAATTGAAAAAAGTAATCCATCTCAATCTAATTAAATTAACACACAGTATAGGGGCTATTAATGGTCATATGAGGCTACATGAAGTGACATTTTGGGAAGAACTAGGAGATGGTATGCAGTGGTTAAGAGCATGGAATGGGAAGTCACACAGGCCAGACAAGTCTTGGTTCTGTCCCTCACTAACTTTATGACTTCAAGCAAGTCTCTTAATCCAAAAATAGAGCCATTTATAGTACCCCATCCTAGGATTTGTTGAGGAGTAAGTGAAGGAATACATATGAAGTGCTTATCACAGTATGCATAGTTAGTACTAAAAATCATTAGCTATAACATTGATTAAAAAGACTAAGACATGCCATGATAATTGATATGAATTACAAAAGGATTCAATGGATAGCCTAAAGGTTTAACGACATCAGTTTCGCTCTTCTGTTCATATCTGTTAGTCTTAGCCACCTTTTGAACTAGAAAATTCTAGTTGTCCTAATTGTTCCCTTTATTTAATAAATAACTACAGGGCACTGTTACATACATAGCAACATTTATTTATTATTTCTGGTTATGCCAAAATATAATTTTGGTCCTTACGAAGCTTTTGGTATTAATTTATTGTGGGAGGCAAAATACACATATGTAAAAAGTTGTGTAATATGAAAATTAATTGTACTGTTGTACTGGTGAACTGGGTCTCTGAAAAAAAAATGGCTTGATTTGTAGCTTTTGGTGATTCCACAGGTCAATACTCCTACCATGGCTAACTAACTACCAGCTACCAATGGTTCAACAACCAATTTGCAAAACTCCTGAGTATTTAACAACCAAGTCTGTAAGCTCGTGTGAGCTGGCTCTAGCACACCATTGGTTATATAACATGGTACAGCAATATAAAAGTTCATGAGAGGATCTATAATTATAAATAAGTTGTATGGGCTGGGCGCGGTGGCTCACACCTGTAATCCAAGCACTTTGGGAGGCCGAAGAGAGTGGATCACCTGAGGTCAGGAATTCAAGACCAGCCTGGCCAACACAGTGAAACCCTGTCTCTACTAAAAATACAAAAATTAGCTGGGCGTGGTGGTGTGTTCCCGTAATCTCACCTACCCAGGAAGCTGAGGCAGGGGAATTGCTTGCACCCAGGAGGCGGAGGTTGCAATCAGCAGAGATCGCGCCATTGTACTCCAGCCTGGGTGACAAGAGCAAAACTCTGTCTCAAAAATAAATAAATAGATAAACAAAGAAATAAGTTGTATGGAGAATGAGGCTAATACATCCAGGGAATAAAATCCCAATGGAAGGTTGCATCAAGTATGCCAACTGAGCACAAATATCTACCTCCCTTCTATTCCAAATTTTATAAAATTAGTAAAATAGTGATACAGAAGCAAATCCACATTAGCCTTCTTACTATTCTTATAGAACTCCAGGCAATTTCTTTATTAGTGTTTTTGTACTTGCTGTTTTCTCTGTCTGGATTTCTTTCTTCAGCTATCTGCATGACTCCCTTCATCCCTTTTTTACTTCCTTCAATCTATGCCTTTCTTGAACACCCTGTTTCATATTGCTACACAACCTCCACCTCCATCCCATGACACCAGCAAATATGCAGGTACTCTTTTTTCCTATTTCTTTCTAAATCCCCCCCTACCTAACTCCAGCAATTATTGCTATCTGATAAGCTACACATTTTAACGACGTATGTGTCGTCTGTCTCCCTCCACTAGAAAGTAAGCTTCTTGGCAGCTGAAAATTTTTTTGTTGTTATTCATGGCTATATCTCTGGTACCTAGAACAGTGACTGGCACAGTGTAGGAGCTCCAAAGTATTTGTCGAGTGTATAACAATGCTGATAAACGAGACAGTATATTACCAGTGGACCAGAAATTATAAGGAATTTCCAGAAGATAGAGAGCAGACAGGATCAGACAGAGAAAACCGAATTCTAAAACACATGAGAGAAAACTGCAGAGGTAAAAACAAACCCTCAAAAACTACAAAATCAGAAGCAATAAATGCTGCAGGGCAAAAGGAGCCCTGTGGAAATCACCAGTGAAATTAATTAAATAACTAAATTAAAATAACAGGGCTATTTGTCCATCTTTCCCAATACCTTCTCACAACACCCACTTCTTACTGAGCTGTTATACACTTAACCATGAAGAGGTGGACAGTAAAGAAACTGCACTTTTAACAAGTGAACTAGCCCTGTAGGAACAGCTTTTAATGTGAGTATCTATGTATTAGAGAGAAGTAGAAAAAAATTTGAGATACGCAGTTGAGTTAGATAGCTGAGAAAGATTACTTCTACTCAGGAGAGAAATAAACCCTTCAATATATCAGCAATTGCAGTGGTGATGGTCTACTTTAGGTTGACATACATTTAAGCAAAGATGTCTAAACACGCTTTAAGCCCTATCCATTTGCATATTGCTGAGTTCACATACAATAGTGCCCATTCAATGAAACATCCTGTTAGGGAAACAGACAACTGCAGAGAAATCCATGAAAACTACTGGTATTCTGAATCTAGCCCTTCATTCATAAACGTGAACAGATAGCCAAGTACCTCCAGAGAGCTGCATAAAACAGAAAAGCCACTACAAACCAAGAGAACAACTGATCTCAGAGGAAATAGAAATAATGCATACAACAGATGAGGAATACAACAATAACAATAAACTTTTTGAGAAATTCGAAAAAAATAATTTTCATTCATAAAACAAAATAAGCTTCACAGTGACAAGAAGATTAGAGAACAAGAAACAGTTATTTGAAATTATGTTTTTAGCAAAATAAGAAAAATGCAAGAGAAGTTTTCAATAACAGAATGTGCATGACTCAAGAGCAAATTGGGGTTCTGGAGAATAAAGTCAAGGATTTAAAAAAATGAAAGATAGAAACCAACAAACAAAAAACTCCTACAAGCTACAGTGTTGAAAATCTGAGATAAAAGTTAAGAGATGATGTTGTCAATCAATCCTAGAAGTTTAATCTCCATCTAATAAGAGACAACATAGTAAGAGGGGAGAAACAATTAAAGAAATAAGACAGAAAAATTGTTCCCAAGCTTAAAAAACGAATTTTCAGAATACAGAGATTTATCCAATGCTGCCAAAAAAGAATAATAAAAGACCCACATCTGGGCATATTCTTATGTATTTTGTAACTCCAAGGATAAAAGAAAATTCCAGAAGCTTCTAGGGAGACTGAACCAGAAATAAAATTTTGTCCAAAGAAGCAAAAATCAGATTTGTATAAGAGTAGAAAGAAGCAATATCTTCAAAGTTCTGAGGGAAAATCTTTTTTTAAGTTAAAATTCTATATCTAGTCAAGCTAAAACTATGGTGAGACAAAGTAAGAATTCTTGCAGACATGGAGAGAGTCAGAAAGTTATTCCCTGCAGACCTCACTGAAAAAAATTACTCAAGAAACTACTGTAGCAAAATGAAAAATAAATCCAAGGTGGAAAATTGGAGATACACGAAATAAAAGTATACAAACAGGCCAGAAATACCTATATATATATGCCTAAATAATAGTTGATGCATAACTTTAAAAAAATCCCTAGAACTAAATTTCCAGATCACTATAATATGGGAGATGGACAGGGCAGGGTGAAAGGATAATGGAGGGCTTGAGATCTGATCTTTTTCAGGGGGAAGTGTATAGATACTTATTAATTGTACATGAAGAAGGAAAATGTTAATTTTTAATATTTATTCACAGTTTAAGGGTAGCCACTAAAATAATAGAAATAGAATGTGTAACAAAGCTGTATAGGGGCAAAAAAGAAAAAGTCAACAAAGTGCCAGAAAGTAAAAGGGAGGGAAAGGTAGGGAAAGGAATGGGAATAGAAGGGGAAAATTAAAATATAAGGAAAGAAAGGTAAATATAAATATAAAATATAAAATAGAACATCAGTAATCATATAAATATGTATGATAGATATAAATAGAAAGGTAAGTATAAATATAAAATAGAGCATCAGTAATCATATGATTATCTATTGGTTAAATTCCCTGATTCAAAGATAAAGACATTTAAATAGAGTTAAAAACTCCCCTTCTAACAAGGTCTAGCTATATACCATGAAGAAATATACTAGAAATCAGCCAAATGAATTAAATGACACAGAGAAGTTGAAAATAAAGAGATATGGAAATAAACACAAGGCAAATGCATGTTTTAAAAAAGCACATATCAATACTAGATATAACTTAAGGCCAAATGCTAAATGTGGTGTGTATATATAACAGTTAGATGAGACATAGAGATCTTTCTTATATTGGTACTACAATCTATTATCCTTCAAGAGGATATATATGTATCTTGTCAGCTAAGATATACACATATATATATACATATATATGTATATATATGTATTGAGAAAGTTGTCTTTTCACACACACACACACACACACACACACACACACACACACATATATATCTCCACACATATATCCATCAAAGAAGGACTTCACATCTTTTTCAGGCAATCACAAAAAATTTACAAAGATTGATAATTAATATCATCACGATGAAAAGAACACATTCTCCAAAGCAGAAGTCAAGCAAGTCATTTTCTCTTAACAGAGAAGCAAAATCAAGATTTTAATAAAAAGACAGTAATAAAAATAAAATTAACCTATGTATTAGTTTCTTATTACAACTGTAAGAACTTACCACACACTTAGTGGTTTAAAACAATGTAAATTTATGATCTGGAGATCAGAAATCAGAAATGGATCTTATGAGGCTAAAATCAAGTGTCAACAGATCTCTGTTTTTTCTGGAGGCTTTAGGAGTAAATCCTTTCCTTGACTTTTCTGGTGTTTAGAGGTTGCCCTCATCACTCTGATCTATATTGACTCATCTCCTTCTCTGACTCTGCTGCCTTTCTCTTTCATCTTTTAAGGACCCTTGAGATTATATTGGGCCCTTCTTATCTTAAGATAGTTGTCAATCACATATGTAAAGTCCGTTTTGCCATGTAAGGTAACAGTTTCTAGGGATTAAGACATGGACGTCTTTGCAGGGGGATTGGGGTAGGAGGTTGTCCTATCTACTACAATCAGGGAGTGAAAAGACAACCTTCTCAATAAGTCTTGGATTTTAAAAAAAGAAATAAAAACTCAAATTACAATTTATTTAAAAATGAAAAACAGTTATTGTACTACATGTTCAAACCCGTGGAATGCTTCAAAGTTGTACTCAGAGGACAAGGTATAGTTTTAGACATATGTATTACAAAACAGTAAATATTGGAAAAAAAATTAAGTGCTTAATTCAACAAAACAGGAAATTAACAGAAAAAATACACCTAAAGAAATCAGAACAAGGGCCAGGCGTGGTGACTCACGCCTGTAATCCCAACACTTTGGGAAGCTGAGGCAGCCAGATCACAAGGCCAGGGAGATCAAGACTATCCTGGTTAACATGGTGAAACCCCATTTCTACTAAAAATACAAAAAATTAGCTGGGCATAGTGGCACATGCCTGGAGTCCCAGCTACTGGGGAGGCTGAGGCAGGAGAATTGCTTGAATTCAGGAAGTGGAGGTTGCAGTGAGATGAGATCGTGCCATTGCACTCCAGCCTGGTGACCGAGTGAGACTCCGTCTCATTAAAAAAACAAATTCAGAAGGAACTGATACAGATACAGATAATGCTATAGAGAACAGTAAGACAAGCCAACAATACATTAAATTAAATCAACAAAACCAAAATCTGGTTTTGGAAAGAACGAGAAAAATAACGTTGACAAGTGTGATTATGAAAAAAAAAAAAAAGAGCAAACACACAATTAATGTTAAGAATGAGAAAGAATTAAATATATGGAGCATATTTTAAAATTTTTAAGAATTCTGCATGTACAATTTTATGCCCTGCATTTAAACTCATGGTTGCAGAAAATACCTGAAGAAATGGTAGAAAATTTGAGTAGGAAAACAGCAATATAAGAATCTGAAAAAATATTCAAAAATGTTGCTCTCAGCATGTATCTGACTCAGATGATTTTACAGTAGTGTTCCATCAAATCTTCAATAGACTTATAATTGTAATGCTATGCAAATTGTGCTAGTCATATAACAAAAATGAAAAGCTTTCTAATTCATTCAGTGCAACCAGTGTCTGTACTCCCCAAACAATCACTCTTCCTGTTTCTCCTTTTCTCTCCCTCCCTACACGTTGGTTTGAACAATACGCAGTGTTCACATTATTGTGATGTTGGGCATATTAATGTGTGTATATATATATATATATATATATATTTTTTTTTTTTTTGAGACGGAGTTTCACTCTTGTTACCCAGGCTGGAGTGCAATGGCGCGATCTCGGCTCACCGCAACCTCCACCTCCTGGGTTCAAGCAATTCTCCTGCCTCAGCCTCCCGAGTAGCTGGGACTACAGGCACGTGCCACCATGCCCAGCTAATTTCTGTATTTTTAGTAGAGACGGGGTTTCACCACGTTGACCAGGATGGTCTCGATCTCTTGACCTCGTGATCCACCTGCCTCGGCCTCCCAAAGTGCTGGGATTACAGGCGTGAGCCACCGCGCCCGGCCAATGTGTATATATATTTTGAAGTTGTCATCTTTTTGAATCATCACTCTCCAGGTTATTCCCCTCTATTTGCTTGTTTTGGTTTCTCTCATGTTAGAGTTTCCTCAGATGTCTGTCATCTTTAGATGTCCACTCATGTTTATGAGGGAGATACTAAAAAGATAACTAGCAATGCTGAGCGTGTGGTAGGGTTTTTGCATGTAGGGTTCAGTGCCGGTGGTATTTTGTACTGTTTCATAGGGGAACCCCTGATTGTCAGTAGCTTTAGACTCAGTGTTTTTAGATTTTTCTTCTTGGTTGTATTCTGCAGAGAGACATCCTCCCATCTCCTGCCTGGAATGTATAGTCTAGTGTTTTGGGAACCCAGTTGATGAAGAAGGTTTAAGGTCTCAATAGTCAGCGCTCAGAGAATTTTACTTAATCCCAGTTTTCAATATGGTATCCCCACCTTCATTTGTGCTTCATATTCTCTAGTCCAGACATCTGTTTTATCTTCTACACAGGCTATACCTTTGGTCCTCTGATGAGTTTGGGGAACAGTAGTCAACCACACAGCATGGAGCAAAGGAGTATACATCTGAGATGTTCAGACTTTCAAGCACTTCTCCTATTTTCAATCTCTTCTTCCACCGTCTTTCCAAGGTACTTGGTACAGTCAGTTCCTGGGATTTAGGGAGACTCTTCAGTACAAATCATGTTGTTTCTTGGCTTCCTCTACTATCTGCTTAAGATTCAGGTTTCTTTGTTAATTTTAATTTTAAGTTCTGGGGTACTGGTGCAGGATGTGCAGGTTTGTCACATAGGTAAACGTATGCCATGGGGGTTTGCTGTACAGATCAACCCATCACCTAGGTATTAAGCCCCACATGCATTAGGTATTTTTCCTAATGCTCTCCCTCTGCCACTCCACCCTCTGACAGGCCTTTTGTGTGTTGTTCCCCTCCCTGTGTCCATGTGTTCACATTGTTCAGCTCCCACTTACAAGTGCAAACATGTGGTGTTTGGTTTTCTGTTCCTGCGTTAGTTTGCTGAGGATAATGGCTTACAACTTGACCCATGTCCCTGCAAATGACGTGATCTCATTCCTTTTTATGGCTGCATAACCACATTTTCTTTATCCAGTCTACTATTTATGGACATTTAGGTTGATTCTGTGTCTTTGCTATTGTGAATAGTGCTGCAATGAACATATTTTTGCAGGTATCTTTATAACAGAATGATTTATATTCCTTTGGGTGTATAACCAGTAATGGGATTGCTGGGTCAAATGGTATTTCTGATCCTATGTCTTTGAGGAATCACTACACTGTCTTCCACAATAGTTGAACTAATTTACACTCCCACCAACAGTGTAAAAGCGTTCCTTTTTCTCCACAACCTTGCCAGCATTTGTTGTTTTTTGACTTTTAAAAAATAGCCATTGTGACTTGTGTAAGATGGTATCTCACTGTGGTTTTGATTTGCATTTCTCTAATGATCAGTGATGTTGAGGTTTTTTCATATGTTCCATATATGAAATATATGAAGTTCATTGATGATTTGGGTCTCTGCTTGCCTACTGCTGGTGTATAAGAATGCTAGCTGATTTTGTACATTGATTTTATATTCTCAGACTTTGCTAAAGTTGCTTATCAGCTTAAGAAGCTTTTGGGGTGAGACAATGGAGTTTTCTAGATATAGCACCATGTCATCTGCAAACAAAGATAGTTTGACTTCCTCTCTTCCTATTTGCATGTGCTTTATTTCTTTCTATTGTCTGACTTCCCTGGCCAGAACACTCAATACTGTGTTGAATAGAAATGGTGAGAGAGGGCATTCTTGTCTTGTGCGGGGTTTCAAGGGGGATGCTTCCAGTTTTTGCCCATTCAGTATGCTGTTGGCTGTGGGCTTGTCATA
The DNA here is from genome assembly GCA_004027835.1 of Alouatta palliata. NCBI lineage: Eukaryota > Metazoa > Chordata > Mammalia > Primates > Atelidae > Alouatta > Alouatta palliata. Next base: position 33,299 of record PVKV010021544.1, read on the forward strand.
TATGACCCTTATTATTTTGAGGTATGTTCCTTCAATACCTAGTTTATTGAGAGTTTTTAACATGAAAGGATGTTGAAGTTTATCAAAGGCCTTTTCTGCATCTATTGATATAATTGTGTGGTTTTTGTCTTTAGATCTGTTTGATTTGTGTTTGTTGAACCAACCTTATATCCTGGGGATGAAGCCAATTTGATCTTGGTGGATAAGCTATTTGAAATGCTGCTGGATTTGGTTCGCCAGTATTTTATTGCGGATTTTTGCACTGATGTTCATCCAGGATATTGGCCTGAAGTGTTCTTTTTTTTTTTTGTTGTATCTCTGCCAGGTTTTGATATCAGGATGATGCTGGCCTCTTAAAATGAGTTAGGGAGGAGTCCCTACTTTTCAATTTTTAAAAATTGTTTCAGTATAAATGATGCCAGCTCTTCTTTGTACCTCTGGCAGAATTTGGCTGTTAATCCATCTGGTCCTGGGCTTTTTTTTGTTTAGTAGGCTGTTTATTACTATCTCAATTTCAGAACTCATTATTGGTCTATTTAGGGATTCAATTTCTTCCTGGTTCAGTCTTGGTAGGTGTATGTGTCCAGGAATGTATCCATTTATTCTGGATTTTCTAGTTTATGTGCATAGAGGTGATCATCGTGTTATCTGATGGCTGTTTGTATTTCTGTGGGGTCAGTGGTGATATCTCCCTTATCACTTCTGATTGTTTATTTGAATCTCCTCTCTTTTATTCTTTCTTAGTCTAGCTAGTGGTCTACCTATTTTCTTAACCTTTTCAAAAAACCAGCTCCTGGTTTCGTTGATTTTTTGAGGGTTTTTTTTGTGTCTCTATCTCCTTCAGTTCAGCTCTGATCCTAGTTAATTCTTGTCTTCTGCTAGCTTTGGGGTTTGTTTGCCGTTGGTTCTCTAGTTCTTTTAGTTGAGATGTTAAGTTGTTAACTTGGGATATTTCTAGCTTTTTGATGTGAGCATTTAGTACTATAAATTTCCCTCTTAACACTGCTTTAGCTACGTCCCAGAGATTCTGGTACATTGTCTCTTTGTTCTCATTATTTTCAAAGAATTTCTTGATTTCTGCCTTAACTTTATTATTTACCCAAGAGACATTCAGAAGAAGGTTTTTCAATTTCCATGTAGTTGTGTTGTTTTGAGTTAATTTCTTAATCTTGAGTTGTAATTTGGTTGTACTGTGGTCTGAGAGACTGTTATGATTTCAGTTCTTTTGCATTTGCTGAGTAGTGTTTTACTGCTGATTATGTGATCAATTTTAGAATAAGTGCCATGTGACAATGATAAGAATGTATGTTCTGTTGAATTTGGGTGGAGAGTTCTGTAGACATCTATCAGCTCCACTTGATCCGGAGCTGAGTTCAAGTTTTAAATATCTTTGTTAATTTTCTGTCTCAAGGATCTGTTTAATATTGACAGTGGTGTTTTAAAGTCTCCCAGGATTATTGTATGGAGTCTGAATCTCTTTGTAGGTCTCTAAGAGCTTGCTTTATTAATCTGGGTGCTCCTGTATTGGGTGCATATATATTTAAGATAGTTAGCTCTTCTTGTTGAATTGAACCTTTTACTACCGTGTAATGCCCTTCTTTGTCTTTTTTGAACCTTGTTGGTTTAAAATCTGTTTTGTCAGAAATTAGGATTGCAACCCCTGCTTTTTTCTATTTTCCATCTGTTGGTAAATTTTCCTCCATCCCTTTACTTTGAGCCTATGTGTGAATTTGCATGAAATAGGTATCTTGAAGATAGCATATGAATGTGTCATGACTCTATCAAGCTTGCCATCTGTGCCTTTTAATTGGGACATTTAGCCCATTTACATTTAAGGTTAGTATTGTTATGTGTGAATTTGATCCTATCATCATGATGATAGCTGGTTATTTTGCAGGCTTGTTTATGTGGTTGCTTCATGGTGTCACTGATGTGTGTAATTCAGTGTGTTTTTATAGTGCTGATAGTGGTTTTTCCTTTCCATATTCAGTGTTTCCTTCAGGAGCTCTTGCAAAGCAAGCCTGGTGTTGAAAAATTCACTAAGGATTGCTTGTCTGTAAATGATCTTACTTCCTTTTTTGCTCGAGGAAAAATATGGAATGCTTCACAAGTTTTCATGTCATCTTTGTGCAAGGGACATGCTAATCTTCTATCATTCCATTTTAGTATATATGCTGCTGAAGTGAGAATCAAAAGTTTTTCTTAATGGCTGCATAAGTCTTCAGTCATATTTCAAATGATAGTTGTCCATTTTTCTTTCACCTCTTTACATTATCAAAAAAATTCATAAGGAACACATATATATCCATAGATGTGGAGGTTTCTATTAAACATAAAAAAGGAATTGCTCACGTGTGCTGCTTTTCAGTGCAAGTAACAGAACTCTAACCAGCAATGGTTTAAACCAGCAATATATTAATTATTTAGTGAACAAAAAATTTGGTAGAAGATAGTCACAGTTTGAGTGTTCAAAGTCATAGTCCACAAGCCAAGCTCTTTTCATAATTCTGTTCTTCCATTCCTTGGCATATTGCCTGTTGGTTACAAGATGTCTACTGAAGCTCCAGATATTCACACAACAAGATACATGGTATAATGGGAAGGAAGACAGCAAACAAACCCTGTTTTATATAGTTCTCTCTAAGGTAGAACTGTAAGGCCCCAAATAAACTTTATCTTACATCTAGATAGCCAAAAACAGTTTCAAATTCACCCATCTCTATACCAGTCAATGGTCAAGTGGAATGGCATGTTATGATTTGTTTGGACTGGTTACATTGGTCCTTAGACAAGACCATAGTCCTATCAGTGAAGACAAAAAGACATAGAGAAAATAACCCTTGGAAAGGCAGCCAACAGTGTCTGCCATGATGTGATATGGAATTGATTAATATGCTACTTAGACATCCTCAGTAAAATATCTATTAGGGAAACAGGAGCTTAGCAGAACCAGGGTGACACCATTTTAAGTTCAGCTCCATCTTGAGACTAAAAAGGCACTTTCTGTTCCAGCCATGACTCATGGTTATAAAGTGTTCGTAGTTGAGAAAAACCTACAAGGACACACTACAATAGCAGAAAGTCTATATGTCCCAACACTCATAACAATATGTGCTTTCAAAATAATTATATTTATGTTTTGATGTACTTGCCCACTAAAATGTCAAGGATAGTTCTCTTTAAATCAATAGAATAATAAATTTTCTCATGCTGTCTGCTTTCCTGCACATAGTCACAGCTTAGTTTCGTCTTTACATAGACAGAACACCTATATAAGAAAAGCTTAAAGGTAGTGCATTCTTTTGCTTAATTTTTTTTCTTCTTTTTTAAAAAATGTATTTATTATACTTTAAGTTCTGGGTTAAATATGCAGATGGTGCAGGTTTGTTACATAGGTATACACGTGCCATTGTTGTGGTTTGCTGCATCCATCACCTTATCATCTACATTAGATATTTCTCCTAATGCTGTCCCTCCCCAATCCCCCCACCCCCTGCTATTCCTCCCCTAGCCCCCACACCCCAGGCTCCGGTATGTGATGTTCCCCACCCTTTGTCCGTGTGTTCTCATTGTTCAACATCCACTTACGAGTGAGAACATGCCTCTGCTTAATTTCTGAGGATTCCCTACTCTATAACAGCGTAGATTTCAATATCTTATCACTGCACTCTGCAACTCGCTTTAATTGTTTCTTGTGTAAGATCCAAGAATCGTCTCTTTAGATCTGGATTGAGACCCCTTTTTCCATGTCCCTGCAAAGGACACGATCTCCTTCCTTTTTATGGCTGCATCAGGTTACTTGTGTTTGATAAGTCAGTTATCACCTGCCCTTTTGCTTTTCAACTTGTAAAATTTTGATTCTGCCATCTCCTCCTATCCTGACTTGCTCTCTTTCTCTCTCTCTCTCTGTGTGTGTGTGTGTGTGTGTGTGTGTGTGTGTGTGTGTGTGTATGTATCCATCTGTTACTTTATAATTTTCCTGATGTTTCATGAAGTAGTGGAGGTATTGTCTTTTTTTTTTTTTTTTTT
>PVKV010021545.1:0-32422 GCA_004027835.1 Alouatta palliata
CCAGCACTTTGGGAGGCCGAGGCGGGTGGATCACGAGGTCAAGAGATCGAGACCATCCTGGTCAACATGGTGAAACCCCGTCTCTTCTAAAAATACAAAAATTAGCTGGGCATGGTGGCACGTGCCTGTAGTCCCAGCTACTCGGGAGGCTGAGGCAGGAGAATTGCTTGAACCCAGGAGGCGGAGGTTGCGGTGAGCCAAGATCGCGCCATTGCACTCCAGCCTGGGTAACAAGAGTGAAACTCCGTCTCAAAAAAAAAAAAAAAACAAAAACTATAATTATACCACCTCACACCTATTGGGATGGCTAAAATGTAAAAAGACATAAAATAAAAAGTATTGGTGACTTTCAGTTTCTAGTCCAACACAGAAGTCCCCACTTCATCCTATCAGGACAAAAAGCTGAACAAACTGAACAATCAATAAATATTCTAGGATGGGTAAGAAAAGTGATCACACAAGGGAAATCACTGCCCCAAGATTGGAGAGAAAGATGGGTGAATACAAAGAATAGCAACCCCTTCCAGAGCAGAAACCCTCAGCAAAACTCTTCACAGGAGTCAATGCTAGGTTAGGAAATCCTGAATTTGATTGACAAGTAACTGGAGGATCAGTGTAGACACCTCTGAGAGATAGAACTTCCAGAGGAACTGGCCACAGGGGAAACCCCATTATTTTGTGAATTTCACCTCCAGGAACCCTACCAGGTCCTCACAGTGCATATCAGAATAATTTCCTCATGCTTCCAGCGGTGGAATGGGGAAATTTTTGAAATGTGCTGAAGCTTTCTGATCTTCTTAACAAGGCTTGCCCACAGGAGAAACTATTTTGCCAGAGCCTAACCTGCTGAGAGTTTATCAGTCTAACCTACATGGGGAAAGAGGGATAGTCAACTCCAGCTGGCTCTAGTTTTTGACTAGGAGGAAGGACAGTATCAAATTCTAGGCCCCTCTATGTTACCTAAGGGGAAGGCAGAAAACAAGTAAGTTGTTTGTTTTCTCACTCTTTCAGGGACACCAATGAGCCATAGATTTGGTCTCTTTACATAATCCCATGTTTCTCAGAGATTTTGTTGATACTTTTTTATTCTTTTTTCTTTATTATTGTCTGACTGAGTTAGTTTGAAGGACCCGTCTTTGAGCCTATAGAGTCTTTCTCAGCTTGATCTATTCTTCTGTTAATACTTGAAATTGTATTATGAAATTCTTATAGTGTGTTTTTCTGCTTTATCAGATCCATTTCGTTCTTTCTGAAAATGGCCATGTCATCTTTCAGCACCTGTATTATACAGTTATAATCCTTAGATTTCCTGGATTGGCTTTTGACTTTCTCCTCCATCTCAATGCTCTTCATTCCTATCTATATTCTGAATTCCATGCCTGTCATTTCAGCCATTTCAGCCTAGTTAAAAACCATTGCTGGTAAACTAGTGCAGTCATTTGGAGGAAAAAAGACACTTTGGCTTTTTTAGTTTCTAGAGTTCTTGAACTTTTTTTGTTTTATTTATTTATTTTTTTCTCATCCATGTGCCCTAATGTTCCTTTAATGTAATTTGAGTGTAGTCGGTTGACTTCGTTTCTGGATGTTTTCAGAGAGCTAGGCTTTGGGCAGGGTCTTTAGTTGTGGCTGATTTTTTGTTCTTGGTTTCATGCAGGGTATATCAGCAAAGTATTTTTGGTGTTGAAGTTTGGGCTTTGATCTGGTATATGGCACTTATGCATAAGTACCAGTAGATAGGTTTTTGCTTAGCCATGTGTCCCCTCCGTATTTCCTCTCATTTGCAGCTGTGCTCCCTCTCAGTGCTCTGAGATACAGGCTCCTCTTCCACTCAAGTGCTGGCTGCAGATCTCAGCTTGGCACTTCCAGGCTGCACACTGCAGTCCTGGGGTGAGCACTTTCCTCAGTGAAATAACTCAGAAGAAGAATGTCAAATACCACATGTTCTGACCGTTAAGCAGGAGATAAACAATAGATACATACGGGAACCCTGAATGGAATAGTGTACATCGGAGATAATGAAAGGTGAGAGGGGAAAAGGGGACTGAGGGATTAAAAATTACTTGTTGGGTATAATATTCACTATTTGCATGATGGGTACACTAAAAGCCCAGAATTTGCCACTATACAGTATATCCATGAAACAAATCAGCACCTGCTAAATTTATAAACACACTTCTAAAAATAAAAATAAATACCACTGAATTATACGTTATAAAAAATAAGATACCACTACACATCTATTTGGATGGTCAAATCCAAAACACTGACAGCTCCAAATGCTGACAAGGGTGTGGATCAACAAGGATTCTCATTCATTGCTGACGGGAATGCAAAATGGCACAGCTACTTTGGAAGACAGTTTAGCAGTTTCTTATAAAACTAAACAGTCTCATTGATTACAACTCAATAACTGCAGTTTCATATTTACCCAAAGGAGTTAAAAACTTATGTCCACACAAAAACCTAAAAATGGAAATTTTTATAGCAGCTTCTTTAATAATGGCCAAATTTTGTCAGCAGTGAAAATGTACTTCATTAAATGAATAAATAAATATACTCCTAGCATATCCAGACAATAGAATATTACCTGGCACTAAAAATGAGCTATCAAGTCATGAAAAGACATGGACGAAACTTAAATGGATGTCACTAAATGAAGGAAGCAAATCTGAAAATGCTGCATACTACCCAATTCCAACTACATGATATATGACATTCTGGACATAGCAAAACTGTAAAGACCGTCAAAGCATCAGTGGTTACCAGGATCTAAACGGAAAGAAGGGGTGAATAAATAGAGCACAGAAGAATTTTGGGATGGTGAAACTAATCTACATGACACTGCAATGGAGAATATATGTTACAGGTTGAGTATCCTTTATCCAAAATGCATGGGATCGGAAGTGTCTTCCATTTTGGATTTTGAAATACTTGCATACACATAATGAGATATCTTGGGGATGGGACCCAAGTTTAAACATGAAATTCCTTTATGTTTCATATCTGACTTATACATATACATTGAAGATAATTTATTTTTAATAATTTTGTGCATGAAACAAAGTTTTGTCTGTGTTTGGACTGCAATCCATCATATGAGGTCAAGTGTGGAAATTTCCTCTTGTGGTGTCATGTCAGTGCTCAAAAATTTTGAATTTTAAGTTATTTTGGATTCCAGATTTTTTTATTAGGGATGTTCAACCTCTATTATACTTTTGCTTAAACCCGTAGAAATGTACCATAGCAAGCATGAACCCTAATGTAAACCACGGACTTCGAGTGACAGTGATGTCAATGTAAATTTACCAATGGTAACAAATGTGACATTGTGCTTCAGTACATCAATAGTGGGGAAGGTTGTGCATGCGTTGGAGACAGAGCATATATAAAAAATCTGTATTTTCTGCTCTATTTTTGCCATGAACTTAAACTGCTCTTAAAAAATACAGCTTACGAGGTCAAGAGATCGAGACCATCCTGGTCAACGTGGTGAAACCCTGTCTCTACTAAAAATACAAAAATTTGCTGGGCATGGTGGCGCACGCCTGTAGTCCCAGCTACTGGGGAGGCTGAGGCAGGAGAATTGCTTGAACCCAGGAGGCGGAGGTTGTGGTGAGCCGAGATCGCGCCATTGCACTCCAGCCTGGGCAACAAGAGCGAAACTCCGTCTCAAAAATAAATAATACAGCTTATTAATTTTTAAAAAATAATGTTGAAGAGTATGTGGCGAAATTGGAATCGTCATACATTGCTGGTGGAAATGTCAAATGGCACCTACTTTGGAAAACAGTTTGGCAGCTCCTTATAATGTTAAACATGGGGATACTATATAATATAGAAAAAATAGCAGTCTTTAAAGGTATTCATATCCTAGTCATTGGAATCTGTCAGTATAGTACCTTATATGATAAACAGGACTTTGCAAATGTGATCAAGTTAAAATCATGAGAAGGAAATATTATCTTGGATTATCTGGGTGGGTTAATGTAATCTCATTGGTCCTTATAAAGAGAGGGGAGTGGAAGGAATGTCAGTGAGACAGATATGATGATGAAAGCAGAAGTTATGAAGAGAGGAAAATTGGCAGATGCTACACTGTTGACTTTGAAGATGAAGGATGGGGCCTTTAGCCAATGACTTCAGGCAACCCTTGAAACTAGAAAAGGCAAGAAAAGGAACTATCCAGTAGGTCTTTCAGAAGGAATATATCCCTGTCCTCCAGAACTTCTGACATCCGGATCTATAAGATAATTTTTTCGAGATGGAGTCTTGCTCTGTTGCCCAACCAAGCTGGAGTGCAGTGGTATGATCTCAGCTCACTGCAACCTCTGCCTCCCAGGTTCAAGCAATTCTCCTGCCTCAGCCTCCTGAGTGGCTGAGTTTACAAGAACATGCCACCACTCCTGGCTAATTTTTGTATTTTTAGTATAGACGAGGTTTCACCATTTTGGCCAGGCTGGTCTCGAACTCCTGACCTCGTAGTTCACCCGCCTAGGCCTCCTAAAGTGCTGGGATTACAGGCATGAGCCACTGCATCCAGCTGATAATTTTTTATTGTTTTAAACAATGAAGTTCGTGACAATTTTTAATAGTGACAATAGAAATCTAATGCACCATTCAACCCAGCAATTCTATATACTTACGAAAACTGAAAACATATATCTACACAAAAATTAAAATACAAATGTTCATAACAACATTATATTTAATATTCAAAAGGAAGAAATGACTCAAACATCTATCAATGAATGAATGGGTAAGCAAATGTGATACATCCCTACAATGGAATATTATTCAGCAATAAAAAGGAATGGGGTGCTAATACATGCTACAACGTGGATGAACCATGCTACAAACATGTTACATGAAAAAAGCCAGAAACAAAAAGCTACACATTTCATGATTTCATTTATATGAAATGTCTAGAATAATCAAATCCATAAGTACATTAGATTAATGATTGCCAGAGGTTGCAGGTGGAGAAGGGAATAGGGAGTGATGCCTAATGGATACAAGGTTTCTTTTGGAGGTATGGGGTGATAAAAATTATCTAAATTATGTGGTGGTGATGGTTACACAACTTTGTAAATATGTTTAAAAAACAACTTGAATTATACACTTTCAAGGCAGTAATTTTACAGAATGTGATATATAACTCAATAAAACTATATATCTAAAAATATATCTCAATAAAAATGTGAAATATATCACATAAAAATTATGTGCACCAGGCTGGGTGCAGTGGCTTATACCTGTAATCCCAGCACTCTAGGGGGCCAAGGCAGGTGGATCACTGGGCCCAGGAATTTGAGACTAGCCTGGCAAACATGACAAAACCCTGTCTCTATTAAAAATACAAAAATTAGCTGGGCGTAGTGGTGGGCGCGTGCAATCCCAGCTACTTGAGAGCTGAAGCAGGAGAATCACTTAAATCCAAGAGGCGGAAGCTGCAATGAGTTGAGATTGTGCCACTGCATTCCAGCCCTGGTGACAGAGCAAGATTCCATCTCAAAAAAAATTTATATACACATATATGTGTGTGTGTGTGTGTGTGTGTGTGTGTGTGTGTGTGGTGTGTGTGTGTATACCAGCCTTGTGCACCTGATACCAGAATATTTTATCCAGATGTTATATATTATATATTAAATTAAACTCAAAGGATTGAAACTTTCAGGTAAGGTGAGAAATAGTTTGCAAATTACATTCTCCTTACCATCTTCATGTTATATAGCATTATATCCGAAAAAAAGTCTGTTAAAATTATTGCAGTTAAACTGAGGCCAAAGAGGCAAAATGACTTTCCCAATGTTACAGAACTCGTAACATGAAAGCCCAGTTGAGAACCGTACAGAGTCTGCCCTTGCTTTCCCCTAAACCATGCTTAAAATTTGGAAATATTTGCCTCTTTTTGAGCGAATGAGCTTCCTGAAAAGAGAAAGAAAACAGAATAGGAAATGCTTTTGGTGAAATGTAAAGGAAAAATCAGGAGAAATACAAAGCTAGGTGAAAAATAAGTGTTAAAAACTACTAAGCAGGATTCCTACTAATTGAACCAAAAGAATGAATAAACAGGAAAACATGGCACTTTACATGGCAAAATTTTGTGGAGGAGCCATTATGTTAAGATAAGAAGGACCAGATTATCTGCAATTTATAGAATACCTGTGGGTATTAAATATTTCTCTTACCTAATGCAAATTCTCAAATGCCAGTCACCAAAGCATTTTGCTCCTCACCAGCTTCTTACTTTCTTCTTCTTTCATTAATTTTTCCTTTCCTTGTTTCTCCTCCATTTTCAGCCTGAGGAGAATCTTCAGATTTTTAGTATTTCCTTCTTTTGGAATAATTTGAATTTGGATTTGTATTCCCTATATAAACAAATATATTTACTTTCTGACATTTCCTATCTTCATAAGCTAAATTCATCCCATTTACCAAAACCCTAAAATTCTGCCTAATTCTCCATGACACACTGTTAGTCACAGGCTCAAAATTTTCCTCCACTTTCTATATTATGTCATTGTCTCTGGGAACATTATATAGCTGGCAGGGGAAAATGTAAAGGAATTAAAAATAGACTGAATTTTTTTTTTTTTTTTTGAAAACAGGCCAAAATGGACCAAAGAAAGAAAAAATGTAAATACTTGAGAGAATACAATAAGAGAAAGTTGATAACATATGGCAGTGGACAGGGGGAATGAAGAAATGGAGACTGAGAAAAATGAAGGAAGATCAAGATTATGGCACAAGGAGAAATTATATTTTAATGTGTATATTCCCCAAAAGACAATTTTTTAAACCAAATCTACACTCTAAAGAAAATTTTTTCCAGAAAAACTTGCAAAATTGATTTGGGTATAGAAATGTTTCAAGATGGCAGAGCAAGTCCCAACTGTGGGCCTTGCAAGACTCTTATCTTGACATGAGAGTTAAAAATATATTCTCTACTCTACTTGACTTTATTCTCACAAATTGTTTCAGGAAGTAACCTATATCCACTATATTACAATTGGGTTTTGAAATTTCAAAGTGTAAATTTTATTCATACTCCCTTGTTTTCTTCGCAATGTCTCATCTTCATTGACCTAGTAATTATACAATTGCAATTAAATGACCCACCTCTGGAAAGATAAAATCTCAAATAAATTTAGAAGATAAACTGCCTAACATTTTGCCCATCCATGTGGTGGGCACTCAAAATGTTTGTTTTAATAACTGATTTTGTAGAAGTATCTGAAGTTGGGAGTTCAAGAATGGAAGAGTAGGTAAAAGTTGTCAAACAAGTTTTCTTTGTTTTGTTTTGTTTTGTTTTGTTTTTGAGACAGGGTCGCCCTTTGTTGCCCAGGCTGGAGTGCAGTGGTACCATCTCAGCTCTCTGAAACATCCACCTCCCAGGCTCAAGCGATTCTCCCTCTTCAGCTTCCTAAATAGCTGGGATTACGATGTGAGCCATCACGCCTGGCTAATTTTTTTATTTTGTTGTTTTTATTGTCATTGTTGAGACAGAGTCTTACTCTGTCACCCAGGCTCAAGTACAGTGGCGTAATCCTGGCTCACTGCAACCTCCGCCTCCTTGGTTCAAGCAATTTTGTCTCAGATTCCTGAGTAGCTCGGACAACAGGCACCCACCACCACACCCAGCTAATTTTTGTATTTTTAGCAGAGACAGGGTTTCACCATATTGGTCAGGCTGGTCTTGAACTCCTGACCTTAGGTGATCCACCTACTTCAGCCCCCAATATACTCAGATTACAGACATGAGCCACTGTGCCCGGCCTTTTTTTTGTAGAGATAGAGGTTCACAATATGGCCCAGGCTGATCTCAAAGTCCTAGGCTCCAGCAATTCTCCCACCTCGGCCTCTCAAATTGCTGGGATTATAGATGTGAGCCACCACACCTGGCCAACTAGTACTATTAAACAACAATCTGAGGTATCATATATTCTAAAAATATATATATCATATATGAACTATGAAGGCTGTGAGATTCTACCCTTCTTGAAAGCTAACAAGTTAGCCTGCCACAGTTTCTTGGATGCCAGGAGAAGACAAGAAGCTTCAGTGTCAGAAAAAAGCAGTTCTCAGAGCACAGCAGGCCACATTTGTTCCCGTTCCACCAAGTCCCATACAGGTAATGCAGAATGGCCTGGGAGGATGCTACACAGGGAATGAGTTGTATCACAATAGAAAAATCTCCAGTTTGGGAAACTCCAAACTGCTATAACCAGCAAAACTGCCCAACCTTTGCCCCAGTGGTAGATATTACCTTTTCTATCCTATGCAGCAAATAAATCTACATTTTGTCCCAGGGAGAAATGCTATCTGTATCTTCCAAAGCTGTTATGCAAACACCCTTGGAAAGATAGTCACAAAATCTGCTAATGCCTCCGCTAAGAATATCTGCAGAAATGTGAGAGAGCCAAGGAGGATTATCTTCTAACACACACAAATTTTTTTTTAAAAATGAACTTAGAAAATATTAATGTATTAAACCATATCCATAATTTATTCTCTGCTATTTCTATTTAAGTTTATTTACATTATATTTTTTCATTTTAAGCAATTTATGTTTCTTGAGTTTTGTCAAAGCATGAAATTTTTTTTTTTTTTTGGAAGGCAGAGTCTACACTAAAGTGAGTGCATATTCTGAATATCAATGATCAATGTTGGGAGGCTCTTAGAAAATAAATTTAGGTTTTTTTTCATTTTAATTTTTATTTTAAGTTCTGGGGTACATGTTCAGGATGTGGAGGTTTGTTACACAGGTAAGTGGTTTGCTGCACCTGTCAACCCATCACCTACATACTAAGCCCAGCATGCATTAACTATTTGTTTCTAATGCTCTCCCTCCCAACACTCCACCCTCTGGCAGGCCCCAGAGTGTGTTGTCCCCTTCCATGTGTCCATGTGTTCTCATTGTTCAGCTCCCCCCTATAAGTGAGAACATGTAGTGTTTGGTTTTCTGTTCCTGCATTAGTTTCACAAGGATAATGGCTTCCAGCTGCATCCACATCCCTGCAAAGAACATGATCTCATTCCTTTTATGGCTGCATAGTATTCCATGGTGCCACATTTTCTTTATCCAGTCTATTGTTGATGGGCATTTGGGTTGATTCCATGTCTTTACTATTGTGAATAGGGCTGCAATGAACATATGCATGCATATATCTTTATAATAGAATGATTTATATTCCTTTGGGTATATATCCATTAATGGGATTGCTGGGTCAAACAGTATTTCTGGTTCTAGATATTTGAGGAATTGCCACACTGCCTTCCACAATGGTTGAACTAATTTACATTCCCATCAACAGGGTAAAAGTGTTCCTATTTCTCCACAACCTTGCCAGCATCTGTTGTTTCTTGACTTTTTAATAATCACCATTCTGACTGGTGTGAGATGGTATCTCGTGGTTTTGATTTGCATTTCTCTAGTGATCAGTGATGTTGAGCTTTTATTCATATATTTCTTGGGCAGATGAATGTCTTCTTTTGCTGAGCAGGCTGCTGTAACAACATGTCACAGACCGGGTAACTTAAACAACAGAAATTTATGTTCTAATAGTTCTGGAAGCTGGAAATCCAAGATCAAGGTGCCAACAGAGTTGGTTTCTAGAGAGGTCTGTCTCCTCAGCTTGCAGATGGCACTTTCTTACTGTGTCTCACACACCTTCTCTCTGCATATGCATAAAGAGAGAGAGCTCTGATGTCCTCTCAAGTCCTTTCAAATTAGAACCCAACCCTTATACTTCATTTAACCTTAATTACCTCCTTAGAGTTCCTGTCTCCAAGCAGACACACTGGAGGTTAGGGTTTCAACCCATAAATGTGGGAGATGGAGCACAATTCAGTCTATGACAGATTGGTGGGAGAGAGAACTAGTAAATTTCTCAGTTTTGCTCTCTATGAAAATATGGCAACCTCTTCTTCCATTACTATGGCAAATTTGATACCTTCCATCACAAAACACCTAAAAAAAATCATGAGCAAAATCGTTTGAAGATTTTGTAAATGCACTACTGAGGTAGCTAGAAAATGAGAGACATCATAGAAGAAAAAATTGTTGTAAAAATGTTAATTAACTTTGAAGCTAGCAAGAATCTAAAGACATTTTTAAATCTCTGGTAAGGCCAGTCTTGCATAGCTGGATAGGTGATAAGCATCATGAAGATGCAAGACTCAGGAACCAATCAGAAGCCACGTTTTCAGGACTAGGATATGATACAAGCAGATTTAATACAGGGTGCCATGAGGAAGGGTAACAGCCATCATTGTTGAGTAGAATCTGGGAGACTAGACAGGGACCTATGTCGAGGCAGAAATTAGTGTTGAAGGCTTATGGTCAACCTGAACCTGATAATTTAAATAACCTTACACTTTAATTATACCACCTTCAGTAATGTCTTAAATGCATGATTGCTTGATTCAATTGCAGGTGAATAAAATTGCCTGTGTTCTCAATATTCCAGACTAGTCCTATTTTTCTGAATAGCACCTTATTTATCTGTAGACTAAAAACTATAACAAGTCCTAATAAAGCAGTTTATATTTATAATTCAAAGATTAAATCTAAAGACAAGGCTTACTACATTTTTTACCTCTATTCTGAAAAGTTGAAACTATTTTATTTACAGTTTAGTTACTTATTATCAAAGTAAGAGATGGTAGAAGGCTTTATTTTGTACCTTCTCTCAAAATGGGGAGGAGATTTGTATATTTTTGTCTCTCTGAGTAAACTGAATTTAAAAAAATAAAATAACTTGTAAAAAGGTCAAGACTACAGACGGGATATTATCTCTGGCTCCCCCTTTTTTGTCATCAGATTACTTGACGACTCTCCCGGATACTGCCACTCTCCTCAGCCTCCCTTTAGGAGGAAGAAACAACAGACCACAGTGGCTTCTTGGGTTTGAGCTTTGTGGGCTCAGACTCCTGCTCACACTGTAGCGTGACTGACAGGAAGTAGAACCCATCCTGCCTCGCACAGACACGTCACTATGAATCTTTCAAAGTTCTTCTGCCAAACTTATGGGAACTTGGCATATCAGCTGAAAAACTGCAGATGTACCAGAGCAGATTATCTGATCACCACTCCACCTCCATATAACTATGAAAGTACTAGATAATTAATTAATTTAGGATGATCCACTGAATTTGCTACTTATGGCTATGTTAGATACTAATTGACAATAAGGTGCTTTGGGGAATCTTAATTAAATATTGTTACTTTATTGGCACAGACTATTTCATTCTGATATAAAGAAAAATCAATAAAACTGTCTAGACCTCAATAAGGAGAGTACTTACTTTGTGGCTAAAAGGCTATGATACTTTGTGGCTAGGCAGGTTACAATGTGCAGAAAAACAATATTTATATAATGCAAGATATAACTAGTGAGAGGGCCATTTATTTGTTTTATTGCTACATGAAGTATACAAGTTAAATATTACTTGCTGTTTGAACCACTGGGTAAGATAACAGTTCTGCTCTGGTAGAAAAGATTTATACATATTGTTACTATGCACTGTTTTCATTGAAGACAGTAAGGAAATTCTAACAGTGCATCAAACATGTACCTCTTAAAAATATAAAATGCTAAAAATCATTTTTTAAAGTGTATTTCTGAGAATGCAGTAGGCCTGAAAAATCTTAACTGATTTATGTATTTTAGAGACTTTATTTTATTAGCAAAGCCTGAAAAATTCTGACTGGTTTGTATTTTTTCAGAGTCTTTCATTTTTATTTTATTGAGATTTTAAATGTATAGTGTTTGGAAAGTACCTGAATACTCACACAAATCAAAATTCCTGCCAAGAATTTATCAACAATATTATGTCCATTGTATACAAATGTGTGTGAGAGAGAGAAAGAGAAAGACTGGAGTCATTTGTATGTTTATTAAGGTATTTTAAATTAGCTTGTCAATTTCAGATTTTAAGTATTTTTTTCTGTGTAGAAAGAAACAAGCTCAGATCAATAAATAAAAACAAGAAAATTCAACATTTTATTTTGTGATAATATCTATATTATCAGAAATGAAGACAAGGTATTCTAAAACAAATAAATAATTAAATTATCAGTACAAATTTTCAGGAAAAAAAAAAAAAAAGAAAAATCCTCTCTTTCTCTGCCTCTTACCCAAAACACTCATCTCATATTCTGGAAGGTGATTGCAAAAATTATTTTGCCAGTTTTTTTCCTGCAGCAGACCAATTTATTGATGACTCTGCTTAAAACAAACAAACAAACAAACAAAAAAAACAGACACACACACACACACACACACACACCCTCCAATAAACAAAAGAAACAAAGACACGTGTCCCAAAGGAACTCTTTATTTTCTTCAGCAGCTCATTGTGTCAAAAGATTGGGCCCTGCCCAGTGGCTCATGCCTGTAATCCCAGCACTTTGGGAGGCCAAGGTGAGTGGATCCCATGAGGTACGATGTTCGAGACCAGCCTGGCCAACATGGTGAAACACCATCTCTACTAACAACACAAAAATTAGCCGATGTATTGGTGCATGCCTGTAATCTCAGCTACTAGGGAGGCTGAGGTGGGAGAATCACTTGAACCTGGGAGATGGAGGTTGCAGTGAGTCGAGATGGCGCCACTGCACTCCAGCCTGGGTGACAAAGTGAGACTCCGTCTCAAAAAAAGAAAAAAAGAAAAGTAAAGAAATAGATCAATTGGATTAATCTGACCTATGAGTGATGACAGAGAAGACAAAAAATTGATAAATAATTAAGTGAAGAACTAACATTAAGACCTGTACTTCTCATGTACCATTAAAGTATTACTACTTTGACATTTCTGAAAGCAACTCTAATAGTGATAGCTTTACCTTATTTGTCCTCTATATAGGATATGGAATTTTCAGTTTCTTTTTGTGAAAATGTTTGACATGTTTGTTATTTTTGTAAGAATTCTCCTTTTTCAGTCACCTTAATTTGTTCTCTACCATCTGACTTTCTGTTATCTTGATATGCCCATAATTTCTTTGTTGTTGGTGCTGTTTTGCTTTTTGTTTGTTTGTTTTGAGAGGGAGTTTTGCTCTTGTTGCCCAGGCTGGAGTGCAATGGCAAAATCTCGGCTCACCGCAACATCCGCCTTCTGGGTTCAAGTTATTCTCCTGCCTCAGCCTTCTGAGTGGCTAGGATTACAGGCAAGTGCGACCATGCCTGGCTAATTTTGTATTCGTCGTAGAGATGGGGTTTCTCCATGTTGGTCAGGCTGGTCTTGAACTCCCAACCTCAGGTGGTCCACCTGCCTTGGCCTCCCAAAGTGCAGGGATTACATTCGTTAAAGCACCATGCCCGGCTGATACACCCATAATTTCTTCTGCCTCATTGTTTCTCCATCCACCAGAAAAGATGAATATGGCCAATGTTATAATAAGGATAACAAGAAAGTAAAGACAAAGATGCAAACAAAGAAGAAGAAATATAATTTATTGAGTTTTATTATGCATTAGGTTCTCTTCAGGGTGTCTTGCAAACCTTCACTCATTTAAAGTTTATTAGAATTCTATAACACAGATTCTATTTTTAGCCACATTTTAGATATGAGAAAACCAATGAACAGAGATATTAAGTAACTTGGCCGAGGACACACAGCAATTCCCAAACTGTAGACTTTCTAATCTAAGTTCCATTGATACAACCTAGGCCTCCTCCCCTTCTTTATGACAAAAACTATATTAAGTAGACACAGTGAGGTGAAGTGTACATCTATTTCTTCCACAGATTTCTCTAGAGCACTGAGATATAGTACACCATGAATTCTCAAACCATACAACTTAACCTGGCATAAGCTTAAAGCTTTACACATTCTCTGTTTTTTTATTTACTGACCTTTTATGTCAGATCACCTTTCTTAAAATCCTGAACTCAGGATAAGGCCTTTCTTTGTGTTAGCTATTAAGTCTTAATTTTAAAGCCAAGACTTATCAAGCTCATTCAGTGTTGAGCCAAACTTGTCAAGGTCACCCCATGTAGCTGGTTTGTCCTGGCACCTCCTTGTATGATCTCTCCCTAGATTTTATCAGTGACCTTGCAATTAAATGTAGTTTGCAAAGCAGTAACAACAGCAGTGCTCAAGACCTTCTGTATACAATCTTTAGTCCCACTTCCTACCATTCTTATACACATCATGTTTGAGAAGCAGTACTTCAGGACGTTATCTGCTCTTTGATAAATGGAACTAAGCCTCTAATGTGATTTCCAAACTCTAGTGGGCATTAGAATCACTGGGAGGGCTTCACAAAACACAGACTTTTATATCATTAAGTATCTGAGTCAGTCTGGTAAAGGGTGGGACTTAAAAATGAACATCTGTGACAAGTTCCCAGATGATGCCTACGGTGCTGATCTGGGGACCACACTTTGAAAACCACTGTTGAACTTCCCCTGGATTCTGTTCCCTTCTGTACTCAAAACTTCTCTAAAAAATGTGAGTTCTCCTTAACTGCAGGCTTATTATTTCCTTTCAATGATTCAGATACAAAATTGTTCTTTGAAGCTATTATATAAGAAGAAATTGTAGGCTGATGAAAGCCAGCATACACTGGGGAGTTAAGAGTTGAGGTGGAGACAGATAACTGAAATTCCTGCCCTGATCCTGATATCTAGACCATTTTACATCTACCATGATAGTTTCATAGGATAATTTCACCGAGATGTTCACAAGTACAAATATGGTGGGATAAAATATATGTTGAAGGGTCTGTAATAGGCGCTTCTAATCGTTGTAAAGGAAGAAATTCAGGTAGGAAATTCATGGAATTGCTTAAGGATCATGGTGTAAAAGGACAACCTGGAGTTGAAAGGAGAGAGCAGTTAAGAGAATAAATAATTTGTCTGTATCTTATATGGGGAAAGTTTAGGGAGCTTCTTATTCTCAAAGTGCTCCAGAAATTGATATTTTGAAATTTCTGAAGTGCATAAAAGTAAAGCTACGTGTTATTTCAGACCAAATCACTAAGAAAATATAAATAATTTACCTGGATATCACTGACCTATGAGATTGGAAAAATTCAAGGTGTCCAATTGTGGGATATTTCCCAGAACACTCAAGCTTTTATACAAGACAGCTGGGAATTTTCCAAAGTGATAATCATTTAAACAAGGGCTCCAGAGGGAATACAGAGAACTATCAATTATTCTTTCTTCCATTTCACAGAGGCTGTTAGAATTTAACATAAAGAATTGAACCATTAAGTATATAAGGTGATTATTATATATTTATATACATATACATATATATATACACCCATATATATAAATCTAGCATGCTTTCTTTAAGAAAACTGGCATTTATCTACCATAATATAAGAAAAATGAGGATCAGTAGTTATAAACTATTTAGATTTTCAGGTATTTTTCTACATCAAACATTATGGAAATATATTGAGTTACCAAGTTATTAGAGCCATGTTTTTACAATGGTCTTGAGTAAGAATTACAGGGTAATGATAAATAAACTCATCTCTGAAGTGTTCTTTTATAGCTTTATAAATAATTTGGAGGAAGCAGGCCATAGCCAAATCTCCAAGTCTATAAATGGTGTAAACTTTTTATTACAGTGAAATTGTAAGCTAAAGGAGATAAACTGCAGAAATCTCTTTTGGTATGAGAGGGCATAAAAATAACAAATAAGTTTCTATATAACAAAATCCAGAAAGCAAGTTGCTCGTGGAAGGACAATCCAAACTTTACTAATGGAATGATAAAAAAACTTAAAGCCAGCAACAATCTAGATAAAGGCCTAGGCAATCATTATAAACACTTGGGATGCTGCTCTTCTGTGATATGTCAGGGGAAAAAAGGTGGTTATTTTTAAAAGAAAATGTAAGAATTAAAATATTACTTGGGTTTATACGAAGTCATAAACCAAAACAGAAAATAGAAATGAAGCCTAACAATGAGAACCAAAACTACTAGGAGGCTCCAGAACTGTTGAATTAGATTAAAACCAAAAGATAAAATTTTCAACCTGTAAAAATGAGATACTTGCACGAGACAGAAATGTTTGAAATATGAAATAAGTTGACATATAAATAGGAAAAAATAGTATTTTACACATGGGAAAAAATTATCCACTACTGTATCCTGAGACTTAGAATAAGTTTAGAAAAATAATTCCAAAAGGTTTTTGATACCACCATGGTGGCGGTCACATGATCACTTTTTCTAAGTAAAAATGGTGGGGTGGTGTCATTAGCAGATCCTTAAACTTTGGAGGGAGGTGAAATGCGTGATAACCATGGATGACCACCACAGTCTCCTGGAGCCTCCTTTACTGACAAAATATGCTGGATATATCATGCTAGCTATTCCTTATATTATTGCCCTTATTGTTCTGTAAAATAGCTCTCTTTCTGATAAAAAAATTAATTATTATTTTCCTTATATCTGCCTGAATCCTCCTCCCCTGTTCTTTGAGTATTTCTGTATGTCTCCTATTTTTTCTCAACTATCCTATTGCTTGCTTTCCTTCGCTGTTCTCTCCCCACTATGTATTATTTTCTGTTTTTGGAAATTCATTCTAGGCCTCTTTTACCACTCTGTCTCTCATTTCTACTATCTGAGTTTTCTTCCATACTTCACTATTGTATCCATACTGCATTGTCTCTTCTGGTTTTCTATGAACCTTTGCTATGTGATGTTTTGGAAATTTTCAGGGAGAGAAAAGTTAGGAAAGAGAATGGGACTACTGGAAAAGACAGAAAATGCTTTAAAGTGAGGAAGGAGCATTGAAGACTTTTGCAGTATCTGTGTGTCTGTAACTATGGGACTGCGGGTCTACACGGTGCAATAGTACTCAATATTCCCCAATTCCATGCTATTCCAAGTAGGTAGCCAACTGCCCGGATATACCTCCTTGAAGTTTACTGGCTAGAAAGATGCAGAATCAAAAAAGATTACTCATAATCGTTTGAAAAATCTATTAAAATGCTCACTCCTTTTCCAACTACATGTATCCCTGTGAGTCTGAATTTTTACTACATAATATAATCAAATACAATGAATGTAGAAATGATAATGTAGAAAAGATAATCTAGCTGTTCTCCATAAAGCTAGACATTAAGGAGGTATGCAAAAGTGTAAAATAGTGCCACTCCTCTCAATTCTTTATAGTGTGGAAAATAGTTATTTCTTACAAAAATATTTTATGTATGCTAAAATGTAATGGGTTTATTAAAGCTCTTATTAAACAAGTTACTAAATAAAATCTTTTAAATTTTCTTAGTTTTCATTTGTAACATGGTAAGCAATGATAGCTATAACATGCAACAATAAAAGATCTGTTGTTCTTAATAATTTTTAATAGTGTAATTTTTTTATAAATTATATTTTATTATCCTTTAATAGCAGTCAATAAAATAATATATTTTAATATAGTATAGTATAGTTTATACATTAAGCCATTTCCTTAATTGAGTAATAATTTGCATTTCTCAGCAGTGATCATCAGCTACTGAAAAACCTAGTGTATTGTTTTACATTGAGAGTTTTAAGTTCAGCTTTTCATTACAGGATTTTTTTTTTATTTAATGTTGAAAAAAAAAACTCTTGAAACAAATCTGTTACAATCTTGGATAAACACTTTTTACATAAATGTTTCAGTTCACAAAGGAAACCCCTAGTGTCTCCAAAAGAAGGAGAAATTGAAAACCAGTATTATAATCAGGCACTGGCAATTTGGCAGTCATAGAGGCTTTGCTGGGCTGAGTAATCAAGAGGCTTGGCCTTTAAAGGCCACATGAAGCCCTGGGCACCTGTGAGTTGGTGAGTTGGAATGAAGATGACTCATACAACTTTGACCCTTGAAGGACATCATCCACCATGAAAGTGTGAATTTCATTAAAATCTCTACACTTGAAAATGGATGTGACAAAGGAACTTTGTGTCATACTTGGCTCTGGGTTAAAAAAAAAAAAAAAATCTCTCCTGAAACCATATCCAAAGGTCTGCTTTAACAAGGTTTGAGATTAAAATTTGACCATGTGGTCTGGAAAGTTAATACAAAAAGTATTTTCCAAAGTGATAATGTTTCTAAGAATCCAGGCAGATGCAAACTCAAGACTTCTCTGTGTAGATAAATCACCAAGCCATCCTTCCAGGATTCTTACAGATAAAGCCAGCTGAACATGGTTTCCCAGTACAAAATTTAAAAAACGCATTAAGAAAAAATCCATAGTAAGCCAAAGTCAACATAAAACAAATGGGTGGCAGAAATATGCTCCTAATACCATGCATTCAAAGAGAGACTCATGATATGTCACATAATAATACTTAAAATGGCAAAGAGAAAAACTAAAATAGATGGGAAACAAGATGTTGTCCAAAAAGACTAGACAGTTTGGAATAATAAAAACAAATAGAACTGTGAAAAACAAAATATGTAAAGAGTTATTGAAAAATTTGGAGGTAAGGATTAGGTTTAAAAAAAAGACTGAAAATAATCTAATGAAGTAGAGTATATATCTGGAGAAACTATTCAAAATGTAACACAATTAGAAAGAAATAGGATATAGGAAGAAAAACATGTGACATGAAACATAAAATGAAAGAACCCACACATAAAAGAGGAGAGAGAAGCCATAAAAGAGGAAAGGGGAGAAGAATGGGAAAAGGGGACATTCCTAGAGACACTTTGATTTCTTCTTTTCTAATTTGGATGCCCTTATTTCTTTCTCTTGCCTAGTTCCTCTAACTAGGTCTTCCAAATTCTTTATACAACCTAAATAACTTGTAGTAAAAGTGCTGATCACTGATGACAGAGATAATTATAAAGAATCATCAAGAAAAAAAATGTAAGTCATGATTTCTGAGGGTCAGGTCTAATGAATATCAATGTGAATCTGTAAAACCAAATTCTTTTTGTTTTATTTCAGTGGTATTAGAGGCACAAGTGTTTTCTGGTTACATGAATGAATTGTGTAGTGGTGAATTCTGACCTTTTAGCTTACCTGTCACCCTACATTATACCCAATATGTAGTTTTTTATCCCTCACTCCTCTCTCATCCTCCCCGCTTTTGAGTCTCCAATGTCTTTTATACTACCCTGCATGCCTTTGCATATTCATAGCTTAGTTCCCACTTATAAGTGAAAACATACAGTACTTGTTTTTCCATTCCTGAGTTACTTAGCTCAAAATAATGGCCTCCAGTTGCAACCAAGTTGCTACAAAATACATGATTTCATTTTTATTTATGGTTTAGTAGTATTCCATGGTGTATATATAAAACATTTTCTTTACCCACTCATTGGTTAATGGGCACTTAGGTTCCCTACCTTTGAAATTATGAACTGTGCTATAACATACATATGTATGCAGGTGTCTTTTTGATATAATGACTTCTTTTCCTTTGGGTAGATGCCCAGCAGTGAAATTGCTGGATCAAATGGTAGGTCTACTTTCTCTACTTTGAGAAATTTCCATACTGTTTTTCATAGAAGTTGTACTAATTTACATTCTCACCAGCAGTGTGCAAGTGTTTCCTTTCCACAACATCCACACCAACATCTATTGTTTTTTGACTTTTTAATAATGGCCATTCTGGCTGGGGTAACAAGGTGGTATCACATTGTGGTTTTGAATTTCATTTCCCTGATCATTAGCGATGCTGAGCATTTTTTCATATTTTTTTAGCCATTTGTACACCTTCTTTGGAGAAGTATCTATTAATGTCATGTGCCCAATTTTTTGGGGATTTTTTTGTTCTTGCTGATTTCTTTGAGTCCCTTGTAGATTCTGGATATTAGTCCTTTGTTGAATGCATAGTTTGCAAATATTTTCTCCCATTCTGTGGGTTGTATGTTTACTCTATTGGCTATTTCTTTTGCTGTGGAGAAGGTTTTTAGTTTCATTAAGACTCATTTATTTCTGTTTTTGTAGTAAATGCTTTTGGGGTCTTAGTCATATATTATTTGCCTATGCCAATGTCCAGAAAAGTTTTTTCTGTTTTCTCCTAGAATTTTTATGGCTTCAGATCTTATATTTAAGTCTTTGATCCATCTTCAGTTGATTTTTGTATATGGTGAGAGATAGAAATGCAGTTTCATTTTTCTACATGTGGCTATCCAGTTTGCCCAACACCATTTATTGAATAGGTTGTCCTTTCCCCATTTTATGTTTTCATATGCTTTGTTATAGATCAATTGATTGTAAGTATTTATGGCTTTATTTCTGGGTTATCTATTCTGTTTCATTGGTCTGTGTATCTACTTTCAACCAACACCACGCTGTTTTGGTCATTATAGTCCTGTAGTATAATTCGAAGTAGGGTAACATGATGTTTCCAGATTTGTTCTTTTAGCTAAGGATTGCTTTGGCTATTTGGTCTGTTTTTGGTTCCATATGAATTGTAGGATTTTGTTTCTAATTCTGTAAAAAAGATGTTGGTGTTTTGATAGGAATTGGACTGAATCTGTAGATTGCTTTGGGCACTATGGTCATTTTCACTATATTGATTCTTCCAGTCCATGAGCATGGAAAGTATTTACATTTGTTTGTGACATCTTTTATTTCTTTCAGTGATGTTTTGTAGTTCTCCTTGTAGAGATCTTTTACCTCCTTGGTTAAGTACATTCTTAGGTTTTTTGATTTTTTTGTTTTGTTTTGTTTTGTTTTGTTTTTTGCAGCTATTATAAAAAGGATTGAGTTATTGACTTGATTCTCAGCTTTGTTGTTGATATATAGAAATGCTACTAATTTGCATTCATTTATTTTGTAACATGAGAGTTTACTGAATTTACTTATAAAATCTAGGAATCTTTTAGAAGACTCTTAGGGTTTTCTAGCTAAATGACAATAGCACTGGCAACAGAGACACTTTGATTTCTTCTTCTTCAATTTGGATGCCCTTTATTTCTTTCTCTTGCCTAGTTCCTTTGCCTAGGTCTTCCAAATTCTTTAAACAACCTAAATAACTTGTAGTAAAAGTGCTGATCACTGATGACAGACAAAAATATCTTAAAGGCAACAAATAAAAAAAACAGATTATCAGAGATTATGGCAAACGAGAGGCAAGTCCAGATTGCAGCTCCAACTTGGATAGACAGAGAAGTGCGTGAAGACTTGCATCATGAATTTTTGCTTCATAACTACTGCAGAAATAAACCAGGAAAGCCAAAAGAACCCATAGACCCTCCCAAGGAAGCAGATTGATCCTGCAGGACCCAGGAGACACCCCAAATACTGCGCTGGTAGCCATGGATTAGAGATCTACAGGCAGCTCACATCATAGGACTCTGTGCAGACAACCCCCAGTACCAGCCCAGAGCCTGGTAGAACTCTTAGGTGGATAGATCCAGAAGCGAGATAACAACCACTACAGCTTGGCTTTCAGGGAGCCAAATTCCTAGGAAAAGGGAGAGACTACTACTACATCAAGGGAACATCTTGTGGGACAAAAAAGTCTGAACAGCAGCCTTGAGTCCTAGATCTTCCCTCTCTCATAGCCTACCCAATTGAGAAGGAACCAGAAAAACAATTCTGGTAATATGGCAAAACATGGTTCTTTAACACTCCCCAAAAATCACACTAGCTTACCAGCAATGAATCCAAAATGAGAAGAAATTTCTTATTTACCTGAAAAGGAATTCAGAAGGTCAGTTATTAAGCTAATCAAAGAGGCACCAGAGAAAGGTGAAGCCCAACTTAAGGAAATCAATAGTATGATACAAGAAATGAAGGGAGAAATCTTCAGTGAAATAGATAGTATAAATAAAAAATAATCAAAAATTCAGGAAATAAAGAATGCACTTAGAGAAATGCAAAATGTTCTGGAAAGTCCCAGCAATAGAATCGAACAAGCAGAAGAAAGAACTTCAGAGCTTAAAGGCAAGGTTTTCAAATTAATACAATCCAACAAAGTCAAAGAAGAAACAATAAGAAAAAAGAAAACAAAGACTCCAAGAAGTTTGGATTTATGTTAAACAATGAAACCTAAGAATAATTGGCATTCCTGAGGAAGAAGACAAATCCAAAATTTGGAAAACATACTTGGGGGAATAATCAAGGAAAACGTCTGGTCTTGCTAGATACCTAGATATCAAAATACAAGAAGCTCAAAGAACACCTGGGAAATTCATCACAAAAAGATCATTGCCTACGCACATTGCCTTCAGGTTATCTAAAATCAAGACAAAGGAAAGAATCTTAAAAGCTGTGAGGCAAAAGCACCAAGTAATGTATAATCTATCAGATTAACAGCAGATTTCCCAGCAGAAATACTACAAGCTAGAAGGGATTGGGGCCCTATCTTCAGCCTCCTTAAACAAAGCACTTATCAGACAAGAACTTTGTATCCAGTGAAACTAAGCTTTACAAATAAAGGAAAGATACAGTCTTTTGCAGACAAACAAATGCTAAGAGAATTTGCCATTATCAAGCCAGCACTACAAGAACTGCTGAAAGGATCTCTAAAGCTTGAAATAAATTCTGGAAACACATCCGAACAGAACCTCTTTCAGTCATAAATCTCACAGAACTAATAAAACAAAAATACAATTTAAAAAAAGAAAAAAAGGTAAATAGGCAACAAATAGCAGGATGAATGAAATGGTACCTCACATCTCAATACTAACACTGAAAGTAAATGACCTATATGCTCCACCTAAAACATACAGGATTGAAGAATAGGTAAGAATTCACCACCCAACTATCTGCTGCCTTCAAGAGACTCACCTAACGTATAAGAACCCACATAAACTTAAGCTAAAGGGATAGAAAAAGATATTTCATGAAATTGAACACTAAAAGCAAGCAAGAACAGCTATTCTTACATCAAACAAAGAAAATTTTAAACCAACAGTAGTTAAAAATGACAAAAAGGGATATTATATAATGATAAAATGTCTTGTCCAACAGGAAAATATCACAATATATGCACCTAACACTGAAACTCCAAAATGTATAAAACAATTACTACTAGACCTGAGAAATGAGATAGAAAGTAACACAATAATAATGGGGGATTTCAATACTCCACTGACAGCACAGACAGATCATCAAGACAGAAAGTCAACAAAGAAACAATGGATTTAAACTATACCCTAGAACAAATGAACTTAACAGATAGTTACAGAACATTCTACTCAACAACCACAGTGTATATGTTCTATTAATCAGTGCATGGAACTTTCTCCAAGATAGGCTACATGATAGGCCACAAAACAAATCTCAATACATTTAAGAAAATTGAAATTTTATCACATACCAAACCGCAGTGGAATAAAACTGTAAATCAATTCCAAAAGGAACCTTCAAAACCATACAAATACATAGAAATTAAATAACCTGTTCCTGAATATTAATTAGGGTCAACAATGAAATCAAGATAGAAATAAAAAAAATTCTCAAACTGAATAATAACCATGACACAACACATCAAAACCTCTGGGATACAGCAAAGACAGTGCTAGGAGGAAAGTTCATAGCCCTAAATGCTGCCTACATCAAAAAGGTTGAAAGAACACAAGTAGACAATTTAAGATCACACCTCAAGGAACTAGGGAAACAAGAACATACCAAACCCAAGCCCAACAGAAGAAAAGAAATAACCAAGACTGGAGCAGAAGTAAGTATTCTGTCAATTCATCAGATTCATTCTCCATCCATCTTTGATCCCTAGCTTGTGAGGAGTTTTGATCCTTTAGAGGAGGAGAAGCATTCTGGTTCTTGGTGTTTTCATCATTTTTGCTCTGGTTTCTTCCCATCTTAGTGGCTTTATCTACCTGTCGTCTTTGTAGTTCGTGACTTTTGGATGGGGTCTCTGAGTGGGTGCTCTTTTTGTTGATGTTGAAGCTATTTCTTTCTGCTTCCTAGTTTTCCTTCTAACAGTTAGGGCCCTCTGCTGTAGGACTGCTGGAGGTCCACTCCAGACCCTGCTTACCTGGGGATCACCTGCAGTGGCTGCAGAACAGTAAAGGTTGCTGCCAGTTTCTTTTTCTGTTATCTTCATCCCAGAAAGGTACCTGTCCAATGTCGGCCTGAGCTCTCCTTTATGACGTGTCCCTTTGGGTATATGGGAGTTGGGGAGCTGCTCGAGGAGACAATCCATCCCTTATAGGAGTGCAAATGCTATGCTGGGAGCTCTGTTGTTCCATGCAGAGATGCTGGGCAGTTACTTTTAAGTCTGCTGTAGTGGAAGTCATAATCGCCTCTTTTCCCAGGTGCTCTGTCCTAGGGAGGTCAGCTTTGTTTATAAGTTCCTGTCATGCTGTTGCCTTTTTTCATAGATGCCCTGCGCCCCACTGAGTAGTCTAGTCACAATCTGCCAGCAGAGGTGTTGCGGAGCTGCCACGGGCTCTGCACAGCTGCTGTGTAAACTGCCTTGTTGTGGCGGACTGCCTTAGTAGTGGTGGTTGCCCTTCCCCCCACTGAGCTGGACCATCCTGGGTCCAGCTGCACTTGCTGGGGAACTCAATCCAGAGCATTTCAGATTGCTTGCTTTGTGGGGGCAGTACCTGCTGAGCCAGATCACCTGGCTCCCTGTCTCTGCCCCCTCCCTTTCAGTTGAATTGGTGGCTCTGCCTCCCAGGCTTTCCAGGTGCCAATTGAAATGGCTGCCCAGATTTGTGTGAGTTTCTGTGTGCCAAGCTGGCACCAGCTGAAACTGCCATATTGAAAACTTGTGGCACTTTCCAGCCCAGGAATCTCCTGATCTGTGGGCAATGAAAATTTTTTGGAAATTGGTGGGCACTCACCCTCTGCGTTGTTCTAACTGGGAACTGCACTCCAGAGCTCTTCCTATTGGGCCATTTTGGAGTTCCAAACATTGATTTTTTTGGATCCTCCAAACATTGATTCTATATTATGAATTAAGAAAACTCAATAGAAAGATGTAGCAATAAAAATGTGTGAAAAAATATATTCAAAAATTGTAAAAAGCAAAAATCAACAGACTAAAATAAGGGACTATTGAATTTCAACACAGTGGGAGATTTTAACATTTATCTTTCATCAGATGCATAGAAAATGAGAATAACAAATAATAAGTTTGATTTAATGAAGATATACATAGAATATCTATATTTGTAGTCAACAATTAAGAGTACCCATTATTTTCACACATATGTGAAACATTCACAAAAATAACCAAATTATTAGGTAATAAAATGGCTTTAAATATATATGGATTAATATTAGACAACCCAGATAATCCATTCATATAATAATTATCTACAGTAATACTTAATTCTTTCTCGGAGAAAATATATAAATATCGTAATAGAAGAAGACTAACCTTTTCTAGAATTAAATACTCTATACATAATAATAATTTTTTAAAAAAATACAAACTCTTATCAAACTGAGAAAAGAAGAAAATTTCCACAACGTAACAAACACTACTAAATTTTTCAGACTAAAATATGTTTAATGGTATGTATGTAGATTTTATTTTTCAATTATTTTTCAAATCAAGAGCAATACAAGAACATTTGTCTTGAGTAATTTTATTTACATTTTTCCCAGAGGTTCTAGCCAATGTAATATTTTTAAAAATTAACAACTAAGGCATACACATAAAGCAAGACTTAGTATTTTTAAAAAATGCAAAAAGATACAAGCATGCTCTTGGACCAAAGTAGAGTAAAAATAGCATTCAATACTGATAAAATCTCTCAAAACCAAACAATTACATGGAAATTAAATAACTTGTATCTGAATTACTTCTTGGTAAAC
Organism: Alouatta palliata; assembly: GCA_004027835.1. Lineage (NCBI taxonomy): Eukaryota > Metazoa > Chordata > Mammalia > Primates > Atelidae > Alouatta > Alouatta palliata. Next base: position 25,700 of record PVKV010021545.1, read on the forward strand.
AACTAAATTAGGCAGACATGAAAAAATTAAATGAAAATAGAGAAACAACATACCAAAATCCCAGAGATGAAGCAAAAGGAAGGTTAAGAGGGTAGTTTACAGCACTAAATGCCTACATCAAGTTACAAAGATCTCAAATTAACAATCAAACATTGCACCTAGAGGAACTAGAAAAACAGTAACAAACTAACCATAAAGGTAACAAAAGAAAAAAAAAAAACTAAAATCAGAGCAGAACTGAACAAAATTGAGACCCAAAAATCCATACAAAGCATCAGTGAAACCTAAACTTAGTTCCTTGAAAGTATTTTTTAAAAATTGAAAGAACACTAGCTGATTAACAAAGAAAAAAAAAGAGCTCTAAACAAGCACAATCAGAAATGACAAAAGTAACATTACAACCAATTCAGCAGAAATAAAAAATATACTCAGAAACTATTATGAACACCTCTACGCATATAAACTAGAAAATGCAGAGGAAATCGATAAATCCCTGGAAACAGACAACCTCCCAAGATTGAATGAGTAAGAAATTGAAATTCTGTAGACACCAATAACAAGTTCTGAAATTGAATCAGTAATTTAAAACAAGAACAAACCACCAACTAAAAAAAGCTCTGGACCAGATGGATTCACAGCCAAATTCTACCAGAGACAGAAAGAAGAGCTGGTACAAATCCTACTGAAACTGTTCCAAACATTCTAGGAGGAGAAGGGACTCCTCCCTAACTTATTCTATGAAACCAGAATCAGCCTGACACCAAAATCTGGCAAAGACATAAAGAAAGAAAAAAAAAACTTTAGGCCAGTATCCTTGATGGATATAGATACAAAAATTCTCAAAAATTACCAGCCAACCAAACCCAATGGCCATAAAAATGTTAATTCACCATGATCAAGTAGACTTTAATCTTGTGATGTAAGATTGGTTCAACATATGCAAATCAATAAATGTGATTCACCAAATAAACAGAATTAAAAACAAAAAACATATAATTGTCTCAGTAGACACAGAAGAAGCTATTGACAAAATCCAATGTCCTTTCATTATAAAAAAAAAACAAAACCCAAAAAATTAGGCATTGAAGAAACATACTTCAAAATAATGAGAGTCATCTATGACAAACTCAGAGCCAACATCATACTTGACAGGCAAAATGTGGAAGCTTTCACCTTGAGCATTGGAACAAGACAAGGATGCCCCCTCTCACTGCTCCTATTCAACATAGTACTGGAAGTGCTAGCTAGAAAAATCAGGAAACAGAAAGACATAAAATGCATCCAAATAGGAAAATAAGTTAGATTTTCTGTCTTCACTGACTGCATAATTCTATACCTGGAAAACCCTAAAGACTCCACCAAAATGCTCTTAGAACTCATAAACAACTCCAGTAAAGTTTCAGGATACAAAAATCATTGTACAAAACTCAATAACATTTCTATACACCAATAACATTCGAATTGAGAGCCAAATCAATAATACAATCTCATTTACAATAGTCACACACAAAAATAAAATACCTAGGAATACAGTTAACCAAAGAGGTGAAAAACCTCTGCAAGGAGAAATACAAAACACTGCTGAAAGAGATCACAGTTGACATAAACAAATGGAAAAACATTCCATGGTCATGGATTGGAAGAACCAATATTGCTAAAATGGCCATATTTCCCAAAATGATATACAGATTCACTGCTATTCCTGTCAAAATACCATTATCATTTTTCACAGAATTAGGAAAAGCAATCCTAAAATTCATGTGGAATCAAAAAAAGAGCCTAAATATACAAAGCAAAATTAGGCAAAATGAACAAAGCCAGCAAAATGCCATTACCTGACTTCAAATTATATTACAAAGCTACAGTAACCAAAACAGCATGGTACTGGTACAAAGATAGACACATAGACTAATGGAACAGAACAGAGGACCCAGAAATAAAGTCACACACCTACAAAAATATCTGATTTTGACAAACTCCACAAAAATAAGAAATGGAAAAAGCCTCCCTATGCAATAAATGGTGCTGGGATAACTGGCTAGCCATATGCAGAAGAATGAAATTGTACTACTACCTTTCACCATATACAAAAATTAACTCAAGATAGATTAGAATGGGTACAGTGGCTCATGTCTATAATCCTAGCACTCTGAGAGGTAAAGGTGGGAAGATTGCTTGAGCCCAGAAGTTCAAGACCAGCCTGGGCAACATGGTAAAACACAAATTTTAATACAAAGAAATACAAAAATTAGCTGGGTGTGGTGGCATGGACCTGTGGTCCCACCTAATCAGGAGACTGAGGCAAGAGAATTGCTTGAGCCCAGGAGACAGAAGTTGCAGCAATCTGAGATCATGCCATGGCACTCTAACACAGGCAACAGAGCAAGACCCTGTCTCAAAAAAAAAAAAAAGATTTAAGACTTAAATGTAAGACCTAAAACCATAAAAATCCTAATAGCAAACCAGGAAATACTCTTCTGGACATAGGCCCTGGCAAAAATTTAATGACAAAGATGTCAAAAGCAATTGGAACAAAAGCAAAAATCGACAAATGGGATTTACTTAACTAAAGAGCATCTACACAACAAAAGAAATTATCAATAGAGTAAACAACGTAGAGAATGTGAAAAAATAATCATAAATTATGCATCCAATAAACATCTGATATCCAGAATTTCTAAGGAATTTAAACAATCTAAGAAGTAGGGAACAAATAACTTCATTAAATAGTGGGCAAACGACATGAACAGACAATTCTCAAAAGAAGACAAACAAGCATCCAACAAACATGAAAAAAATGCTCAACATCACTGTCATCAGAAAAACATAAAGCAAATGCACAATGAGATATACAGTAATCAAAATGGCTACTAATAAAAATCAAAATAACAGATGTTGACAAGGCTGAAAAGAAAAGGAAAAGCTTATACACTCTTTGTGGGAATGTAAATTAGTTCAGCCCTGTGAAAAGCAGTTTGGAGATTGTCAAAGAACATAGAACAGAGCTACCATTCAACCCAGCAATCCCATTACTGGGTATACACCCAAAGGAAAATAAATTGTTCTACAAAAAAGACACATAAACTTCCATGTTCATCACAGCACTATTTATAATAGCAAAGATGTGGAATCAGTCTAGGTGCACACCAATGGTAGATTGGATAAAGAAAACGTAGTATGTATACACTATGAAATACTACACAGTCATAAAAAAGAATGAAAGTGTGTTTTTGCAGCAACATGGGTGTGGCTGGAGGACATTATTCTAAGTACTTGCCAAAACAGAAAACCAAATATCTCATGTTCTCACTTATAAGTGGGAGCTAAACATTGAATAGACGTGGACAATAGACACACAGGACTACTAGAAGTGGGGCTTGAGGGAGGGAACAAGGGCTGAAAAACTACCTTTTGAGTATTATGCACACTACCTGGGGGATAAGATCAATGTTACTCCAAATCTCAGCATCACATAATACAGCCATGTAACAAAACTGCAAATGTACCCTCTAAATCTGAAGTAAAAGTTGAAATTAAAAACAAAAATATGAAGATGATCCAAGATGGCCAAATAGGAACAGCTCTGGAGTGCAGTGCCCAGAGAGAACACAGAGGGTCAGTGATCACCTAATTTCAAAACCAGTTTTTACTGCCCACAGACTAGGAGATTCCTGGGAGGAAAAGTGCCATGAGTCACGGAAAAGCGCCATAAGTCTCCAGCATGGCTGTTTCAGCTGGCACAGCAGGTCTCCGCACAGAAACTCACACAAATCTGGGCAACCATTTCAACTGGCACCTGAAACACTTGGCAGACAGAATCGCCCATTCAACTGAAAAAAAGGGGGCTGAAACAGGGAGCCAGGTGATTTGGCTAAGGGGGTCCTGCCCCCACAAAGATCAGCAATCTGAAATGCTCTGGACTGAGAGTTTCACAGCAAGCACAGCTGGACCTAGCATGGTCTAGCTCTGTGGGGGAAAGGGTATCTGCTATTACCGAGGAAGTTCTAACTATACCTCTATAAACAAAACTGCAAGGAAGTTCACATAGAAGCTGGGCAGAGCCCACGGCAACTCAGTAACGCCTCTGCTGGCAGACTCAGACTAGGCTACATCCTCACTGGGCAGGGCATCTCTGAAAAAAGGCAGCAACACATCAGGAACTTATAAATAAAGCCCCACTTCTTGAGAACAGAGCACCTGGGAAAAAAATGTGGTTATGAGTTCCACTGCAGCAGACATAAACGTATTTGCCCAGCAGCTCTGAATGGAACAACAAAGCTCACAGCTCAGCACTTGAGCTCCTATAAGGGACAGATTGTCTCCTGAAGCAACCCCCCGACCTCCATATATCCAAACAGACACCTCATAAAAGAGAGCTCAGGCTGACATCTGGCAGGTATCCTTCTGGGACGAAGATAACAGAAGAAGAAACTGGCAGCAACCCTTACTGTTCTGCAGCTACCACAGGTGATCCCCAGGCAAGCAGGGTCTGGAGTGGACCTCCAGCAGTCCTGTAGCAGAGGGGCCTGACTGTTAGAAGGAAAACTAAAAAACAGAAATAACTTCATCATAAACAAAAAGGACATCCACTCAGAGACCCCATCCAAAAATCACCAACCACAAAGACCACAGGTGGATGAATCGACAAAGATGGGAAGAAACCAGTGAAAAGAAGGATGAAAACACCCAAAACCAGAATGCCTCTCCTCCTCCAAGGGACCACATTTCCTCATCAGCAAGGGAACAAGGCTGGATGGAGAATGAGTCTCATGAATTTACTGAACAGATTTCAGAAAGTGGGTAATAAGAAACTTCTTTGAGCTAAAAGAACATGTTCTAACCCAATGCAAAGAAACTAAGGACCTTGATAAAAGATTTGACAAAATGCTAATGAGAATAAACAGCTTAGAGAAGAATATAAATCAATTGACGGAGCTGAAAAACACAACACAAGAACTTTGTGAAGCACACACAAGTTTCAATAGCCGAATCAACCGAGCAGAAGACAGGATATCAGAGATTGAAGAACAACTCAATGAAATAAAGTGAGAAGGCAAGAACAGAGAAAAAAGCGTAAAAAGAAATTAACAAAGCCTCCAAGAAATATGGGATAATGTGAAAAGACCTAATCCATGTTTGATAGGTGTACCTGAACGTGATGGAGATGATGAATCCAAGCTGGAAAGCACTCTTCAGGATATTATCCAGGAGAACTTCCCCAACCTAGCAAGGCAGGCCAATATTCAAGTCCAGGAAATACAGAGAACACCACAAAGATATTCCTCAAGAAGAGCAACTCCAAGGCACATAATCGTCAGATTCACTAGGGTTGAAATGAAAGGAAAATTGCTAAAGGCAGCCAGAAAGAAAGGTCAGGTTACCCACAAAGGGAAGCCCATCAGACTCATGGCAGATCTCTCCACAGAAACCCTACAAGCCAGAAGAGAGTGGGGACCAATATTCAACATCCTAAAGAAAAGAACTTTCAACCTAGAATTTCATATCCAGCCAAACTAAGCTTCATAAGCAAATGAGAAAAAAAATCCTTTACCAATAAGCAATTGCTCAGAGATTTCATCACCACCAGGCATGTCTTACCAGAGTTCCTGAAAGAAGCACTAAACAAGGAAAGGAACAACTAGTACCAGCCAATCCAAAAATGTACCAAATGGTAAAAAGCAATGAAGAAACTGTGTCAAACAATGGGCAAAACAACCAGCTAGCATCAAAATGGCATGATAAGATTCATAGATAACAATATTAACCTTAAATGTAAATGGGCTAAATGCCCCAATCAAAAGACACAGACTGGCAAATTGGATAAAAAGTCAAAACTCATCAGTGTGCTGTATCCACGAAACCCATCTCATGTGCAAGGATACACATAGGCTCAAAAGAAAGGGATGGAGGAAGACTTACCAAACAATGGGAGAGCAAAATAAAGCAGGAGTGGCAATCCTAGTCTCCAATAAAATTGACTTTAAACCAACAAAGATCAAAAAAGACAAAGAAGGACATTAAGTAATGGTTAAAGGATCAGTGCAACAAGAAGAGCTAAGGATCCTAAATATATATGCACCCAATACAGGAGCACCCAGATACATAAAGCAAGTTCTTAAAGACCTGCAGAGACTCCCACACAATAATAGTGGGAGACTTTAACACTCCACTGTCTCTATTAGACAGATCAATGAGACAGAAAATTAACAAGGTATCCAGGACTTGAACTCAGACCTGGACAAAGCAAATCTAATGGACATTTACAGAACTCTCCACCACAAATCCACAGAATATACATTCTTCTCAGCTCCACTTCACACCTACTCTAAAATTGACCACATAATTGGAAGTAAGTCACTCCTTAGCAAATGCAAAAGAAGAGAAATCATAACAGTCTCTCAGACCACAGTGCAATCAAATTAGAACTCAGAATTCAGAAACCAACTCAGAACCACACAACTTCATGGAAACTGAACAACTGGCTCTTGAATGTTGACTGGATAAACAATGAAATGAAGGCAGAAATAAAGATGTTCTTTGAAACCAACAAGAACAAAGACACAATGTACCAGAATCTCTGAGACACATTTAAAGCAGTGTCTAGAGGAAAATAGCAATAAATGCCCACATGAGAAGTAAGGAAGATCTAAAATCGACACCCTATCATCAAAATTGAAAGAGCTAGAGGAGCAAGATTAAAAAAAAAAAAAAAAAAAAAAAAAA
>PVKV010021546.1:0-15031 GCA_004027835.1 Alouatta palliata
TGTAATCCCAGCACTTTGGGAGGCTGAGGCGGGTGGATCACGAGGTCAAGAGATCGAGACCATCCTGGTGAACATGGTGAAACCCCGTCTCTACTAAAAATACAAAAAAATTAGCTGGGCATGGTGGCACGTGCCTGTAGTCCCAGCTACTCGGGAGGCTGAGGCAGGAGAATTGCTTGAACCCAGGAGGCGGAGGTTGTGGTGAGCCGAGATCGCGCCATTGCACTCCAGCCTGGGTAACAAGAGCGAAACTCCGTCTCAAAAAAAAAAAAAGAAAAGAAAAGAAAAGAAAGTAGATAATACTGCTATAGGATAGACAAAATCACAAGATGATTCTTTGAAAGGTCCCCTTCAGAATGATTAATCAAAAAAAAATAAATAAGAGACAGCCAGGCGTGGTGGCTTATGCCTGTAATCACAACATTTGGGAGGCCAAGGCAAGGGGATCTACTTGAGGTTAGGAGTTGGAGACCATCCTGGCCAACATGGTGAAATCCCCATCTCTAGTAAAAATACAAAACATTAGCCGGATGTGGTGGCACATGCCTGTAATCCCAGCTATTTGGGAGGCTGAGACAGGAGAATCGCTTGAACCCAGGAGGCGGAGGTTGCGGTGAGCCGAGAATGCGCCATTGCACTCCACCCTGGGCAACAAGAGCGAAACTCCGTCTCAAAAAAAAAAAAAAAAAAAAAAAATTAGCCGGCCATGGTTGTGCGTGCCTGTAGTGCCGACTACTCGGAGGCTGAGACAGGAGAATCGCTTGAACTTGGGAGCAGGTTGCAGTGAGCAACCTGCAGAGATCGCACCACTGTACTCTAGCCTGGGTGACAGAGCGAGACCCTGTCTCAAAAAAAAGAGAAAGTTTAAGTAACACGTGAAGGTGACATACTCTATAGACATTACAAATAAAGGATAGGCCGGACACGGTTGCTTACGCCCCTAATCCCAGCACTTTTGGGAGCCTGAGGCGGGCAGATTACCTGAGGTCTGGGGTTCGAAACCAGCCTAACCAACGTGGTGAAACGCTGTCTCTACTAAAAATACAGAAATTAGCTGGGCGTGGTCGCGGGCACCTATAATCCCAAGTACCCGGGAGGCAGTGAGGCGAGAGAATCACTTGAACCCGGGAGGCAGAGGTTGCCGTGAGCCGAGATCATGCCACAGCACACCAACGTGGGCAACAGAGGGAGGCTCCGTCAATCAATCAATCAGTGTATGGGGAAGAGAAAAATAATACAGAGGTATTCCCTCGACCTCTCCCAACCTCCGCTTTAGAGAACAACTCTATCCTTCACCTGATTCCTCCCAGTTGTCTTGGGACCAAGACAGGTTTGCCTAAGATAACGAGTCAGGTAGAAGACAGGGCGTCCTGGTGTACTGCCTGGCCCTGAACGTCACTTCCGCTGGTGGCATTGGCGTCACTTCCTGCTCCTGGGGCGGGGCATCCGTGTCCTTGCGGTGCGGGGCAGCAGACCACCACAGACTAACACGCGTGGTGTCCTTGCGGTGTCCGAGGAGAGACTACCAAGACAGACGCTATGGTGAGTGTTCCTACTGGGCCACTACCCACGGGTCACCTCCTCAGAACCGCGGTGCCGCGAGCCAGCTATATCAAAAAAAGCTGTAAAAAAAAATTGAAGGAGAAAAAGGGAGGCGCGCGGTGTCCCGCAGGAGACCACCGAGGCAGACGCAATAGATAAGTGTTCCCACCCGACTGTCTCCAGCGACTGCCGTCCACCTTGTGTCCAGCCTCCAAGGCCGAGGTTAAATTGCGGCCCCAGCGAATCACTCGCGATTCGCATATTAATACTCAATGGCGACATTGGGGGCTGCCCCCGGGTTGTATATTTATACACGTATACCCTTGTATAAATATATGCTTGTAAAAAAAAAAAAAGAAGAAAATTAATGAAAATGGTTAACTGGAGCGGTGGGAATGAGATGGAAGGAGCGAAACAGGCAGGCCGCTCACCGAGTTCGCTCCCTACGTGCGTCATTTTTTATTTATTTATTTATTTTTTGAGATGGAGTCTCGCTCTGTCGCCTGTAGTGCAGTGGCGCAGTCTCGGCTCACTGCATCCTCCTCCTCCTGGGTTCATGCTATTCTCCTGCTTCAGCCTCCCAAGTAGCTGGGACTACAGGCGTGAGACACTGCGCCCGACCCCTGCATGGGTTATTTTGACGCAGATCTCAATGACGCCATTTTATCCATAAGTATTACAGTATGTATCTATAAAGTAAGGATTTTTAACATAACTGCAAAGGCCATTAATTAGTTAATAAGGGTTGCAAGTTGGTGATATTTAAGTGTACCATTTCCTCTTTATTTATTAGGTGGCATAGTGATACAAGAGGTATTTCTCATCTTCTGTTTGGTTACCTCCTAATACGGTGTTTAGGAAAGGCACAGAAGATGATTGTTTCCCTTTTCCCGTTTTCACAACACTGAGTTGCTATCACTAGCATAGTTTTGACTTTTAAACCATGAAGATATTTTACATATTTGAAAAATAAAATTTAAAGCAAGCTGACTACAAACAAGTCTTAATTGTATATCAAATTGCTAACCACAAGGAAAATTTTAATTTGAATAACTTTTGAGCATAGAACTATTACTGGATGGCTTTGGTGGGATATATTCTAAGAGCAAAAATAAATTTTGACCTTGGTGAGTTTGTTGGTAGAGGTGGTATATTGGTGTAGCAATTTTGGAACCATTTTTTGTGTATTGCAGAGTAGGTGAGGAAATACTTTGGTCTTTTGGAAATCAGGGGTTTGCATGTGGAATGGGGAATGAAAAGAATTTTGTGCTAAATAAAAAAATTAGGCAGGTATGGTAGTGCACACCTGTAGTACTAGCTATTTGGGATGCGGAGGCACAAGAATCATTTGAACTCGGGAGGCAGAGGTTGCAGTGAGCTGAGATCTCAGGCCACTGCACTCCAGCCGAGGCAACGGAGTGAGACCCCGTCTAAAAAACAAAACGAAACACAGATTATTCATGGACTCAAATGGATGCTGAGCCATGGGAGCCCATTTGTAATCCATTTGCTGTAATATTATCAAACATTCGGCTGAAGAGACAAAAGTACATGAGCTTTAGTATACTTCATTGAACTGTATAGTTTTTTTTTTTTGTTTTTGGAGACGGAGTTTTGCTCTTATTACCCAGGCTGGAGTGCAATGGCGCGATCTCGGCTCACCGCAACCTCCGCCTCCTGGGTTCAAGCAATTCTCCTGCCTCAGCCTCCTGAGTAGCTGGGACGACAGGCACGTGCCACCATGCCCAGCTAATTTTTGTATTTTTAGTAGAGACGGGGTTTCACCATGTTGACCAGGATGGTCTCGATCTCTTGACCTCGTGATCCACCCGCCTCGGCCTCCCTGAACTGTATAGTTTCTAATAATGTATTTCCTTTTTTCCAAAGGTAGGAATGGAAAGCTCATTGTTAACTACATGGTGTTCTGTGTGTTGGAGGATGGGGGAGCAGGGCAGCTGCTCCCTGTGTCTCAATTGTTGATTAGTATTTTGTGACTCAGGTAGGAAAACTTCCGGTTCAATTTGACTGATATTTTTATCTCCCCTGCCTTAGACTGAGGCTGATGTGAATCCGAAGGCCTATCCCCTTGCCGATGCCCACCTCACCAAGAAACTACTGGACCTTGTTCAGCAGTCATGTAACTATAAGCAGCTTCGGAAAGGAGCCAATGAGGGTAAGGCAGCCACAGGGTGCTCTGGGGAAATGTTAAAGGCACATGTTTCCATCTGGGGCCTCTGGTCTAGATTCCCAATTTGGGAGGAGGGCTAGATACTCTTGACTGCAACCAGTGAAAGGACCTAAGAGCAGCATTTTGGCATTAGATGCTAAAGCTGATGGGCTAAGAATTTTTTTTAGACCCACAAATTGTTAACATTTTGCCACATTTGCCTTCTTTTACACTCTATAAATGCATTTTATTTTTGCTGAGCCATTGGAAAGCAGTTGTAGAGACTTTGTATAGTAACTGTATGACCTCTCCAGAGCCATCAGAAGGAAAGGTATATTAATGCTTTTTAGCATCTTTTATACTATGGATAATTAGCATTCATGAATTCTGTTTGGTTTCCAGAAACATTCCCTACCTCTGTCCCCCCAACTTTTTTTTTTTTTTTGGGTGCAATTATTCAAAAACATGGAACTCTTCACGAATTTGCATGTCATCTTTGCACAGGATCCATGCTAATCTTCTCTGTATTGTTCCAATTTTAGCATATGTGCTGTCAAAGGGAGCACCACCTCCCTTGGTTTAAAAAAAAAAAAAAGAAAAGAAAAAGAAAAAAAAAGCTGTTCTTTAGTAGAATAATTATGTATGCATGATACTTTACTTTTTATTTTGATTTATTTATTTGTTTGAGACAGTTTTGCTCTTGTTGCCCAGGCTGGAGTGCAGTGGCAGGACCTTGGCTCACTGCAATCTCCACTTCTTGGGTTCAAGTGATTCTCCTGCCTCAGCCTCCCAAGTATCTGGGATTACAGGCATGCACCAGCACACCCGGTTAATTTTGTATTTTTAGTAGAGATGAGGTTTCACTATGTTGGTCAGTCTGGTCTCAAACTCCTGACCTCAGGTGAGCCACTGTGCCCAGCCTTTTTTTTTTTTTTTTTTTTTTTTTTAAGGCAGAATCTTGCTCTGTTGCTGAGGCTGGTCTCGAACTCCTAAGCTCAGGCAGTCCACCTGCCTCAGCCTCCCAGAGTGCTGGGAAAACAGGCGTGAGTCCCCATGCCCAGCCAGAATACTCTGATTTTACCAGATACCGGGCAGTTTGGTCTGGTAGAGTTCTTTTGTCGTTGAAGATTTTAATGGAAACATCAAAGATTTTGTCAATTGTGTTTGAGATTTAGGAAAACCATTAGAATCACTTTTATCTGTGTTGCTGAAGGAAGATGAAGCTGACTCTCTGTATCTCATCATGGTGCTCTTTTCCTCCCTGCTGGTCACACTGCAGTAACTGTAGTGCCTGGTATAGCAGCGGCCAGTGGTGCATTGCAGGGTGACTCACCAGTTCTCCCAGGAGGTCTCTCTTCTCACTTAATGTACTCAGGTCAGCTTGGCTGGGCAGGGGCATGAGTTCTTTTTTTTTTTTTTTTTTTTTTTGAGACGGAGTTTCGCTCTTGTTACCCAGGCTGGAGTGCAATGGCGCGATCTCGGCTCACTGCAACCTCCGCCTCCTGGGTTCAAGCAATTCTCCTGCCTCAGCCTCCCGAGTAGCTGTGCCACCATGCCCAGCTAATTTTTTTTTTGTATTTTTAGTAGAGACGGGGTTTCATCATGTTGACCAGGATGGTCTCGATCTCTCGACCTCGTGATCCACCTGCCTCGGCCTCCCAAAGTGCTGGGATTACAGGCGTGAGCCACCGCGCCCGGCGGGGCATGAGTTCTTACACCTCAGGTAGATGAGGACTCATGGACGTAGAGCAAGCTTATTTCCTCTTGCCGCGCTTTGCATGATGCTAGGCACGCAGGTGCTTAGGACAGACAGACAGGTCCTTGAATGGAGATGCTCAGGCTCAAGACTTCAATTCAGAATGTGCTTACTAGGAGTTCAGGGAGAAAGAGGCAACAGTTTTCCATATTTCTGCCTCAGTGTCAAATATTCTTTCTTCCCTTATTTATTGGCTGCCTACTATGTGCTAGGCACATGTGTATATGCTGATGATGCATTGGTGAACAAAACGAAGTCTCTGCCTTCTTGGAGTGTACATTTCAGTGGACAAAGACACAGGTTTTATGTCTAGTGGTAAAGAATGCTGTAAAAGAGAATAAAGTAGAGAAGGGGGATAGGAATGGCAGTGGTGGGGTCTTTTTAGGTAAAGTATTCAGAGAAGGTCTGTGAGGAGTTGAAGCTTGAGTAGAGAACAGATGGGGTTGTTGGGAAGAAACAGTTTTGGGCGTGGTGCAAAGGCATGCTTGAGGGATTCTAAGGAGGCTGGCGTGTGGCTGGAACTAAGTGAGGGGATGAGAGGTACTAGGAGATCACATGAGACCATGTAGGCCATTGTTAGCAGTTTACATTTTTCTGTGAATACAATGGGAAATGAGTAGAAAGATTTTGAACATGCTTTGCATTTACCTTGTGTCAGCCATTTTTATTTATTTATTTTATTTATTTTTTTTTTTTGAGACAGTCTCACTCTGTAGCCCAGGCTGGCGTGCGGTGGCATGATCATGGCTCACTGCAGCCACGACCTCCTGGGCTTAGGTGATCCTCCCACCTCAGCCTCCCTGGTAGCTGGAACTACAGGTGCATACCACCACACCTGGCCGATTTTTTATGTTTTAGTAGAGATGGGATTTTGTCATGTTGCCCAGGATGGTCTCAAACTTCTGGGTCCAAACAGTCTGCCCGCCTTGGCTTCGAAAACTGCTGGGATTACAGGTACAAGCCACTGTGCCCAGCCTCATCATTCTTACTAACTTGTTTAATCCTTTCAAGAATCCTATTAGGTAGAATTATTGAACTGTGTTACTTTATAGATGATAAATGTAAGGGAAGTTAAACACCTTGCTAAAGGTCATTCGTGAAACGACAATGAGTGCCATCATTTGCACTCAGGCAGTGTAGCTCTAGAGTGTGTGCCCTCGTCGAGTACTCCAGCAGGAATGCAGAGTATTCGGACTGAGCCCCAGAGGCAAGCAATCATAATAGTATGCATCTGAAATGGTGCTGTGGGTTGTTGAACTTGCATGGTGAGTCACATGTTGGGTGAGCTTTCTAGAAGTATTGATTATGGCAGATTGCGATAGTAAAACTCTGACTCTCGGTCACAGACACCTTGAGAAGTACTATATTATTAATATACTAATTCTTGCTGGTGGGGGTTTGTGGAAGCTGTTGCGGTTGACAAGGTAAGAGATGATGGTGACTTGGACAAGTGTAGCAGAGGAGTAGAAAGAAGTGGTCAGATTAGGCCGGGCACAGTGGCTCACGCTTGTAATCTCAGCGCTTTGGGAGGTCGAGGTGGGTGTATCACTTGAGGTCAGGAGTTCTGGACAACATGGTGAAACACTGTCTGTACTAAAAATACAGAAATTAGCTGGGCACAGTGGCACTTGCCTGTAATTCCAGCTACTTGGGAGGCTAAGGCAGGAAAATCACTTAAACCCAGGAGGTGGAGGTTGAAGTGAGCTGAGATTGCGCGTCTGCACTCCAGCTGGGCAACAGAGCAAGACTCCATCTCAAAAAAAAAAAAAGAAGTGATGAGATTCAGGACGTGTTTTGAAGATAAGTGGTGGGTTTAATGCAGGGTTTCAGAAGAGGCCATTGTGTTTGAATCCTTTGTCATATCCCAGGGCCGCTCTCATAATCGTATGTGCCCAGGCATTTTGCCCAGTTTTCTTGTACCTGTAATTTTTTCTGGAAATTGCTTTGCTGTGGCTGCCCTGCCCAAGCCCACATCACCTATTAGCTTCACACCCTTCTCCCCACAGCCACCAAAACCCTCAACAGGGGCATCTCTGAGTTCATTGTGATGGCTGCAGATGCCGAGCCGCTGGAGATCATTCTGCACCTCCCCCTGCTGTGCGAAGACAAGAACGTGCCCTACGTGTTTGTGCGCTCCAAGCAGGCCCTGGGGAGAGCCTGCGGGGTCTCCAGGCCTGTCATCGCCTGTTCTGTCACCATCAAAGAAGGCTCACAGCTGAAACAGCAGATCCAATCCATTCAGCAGTCCATTGAAAGGCTCTTGGTCTAAACCTGTGGCCTCTGCCACGTGCTCCCTGCCAAATTCTCCCCCGAGGTTGTGTATCATATTGTTTGTGTTAGCATGTAGTAGTTTCAGCTATTCTCTATTGTTATAAAATGTTGTAGTACTAAATCTGGTTTCTGCATTTTTGTGGTGTTTTTGTTCTGTTTTATAGGGTTGTTTTCCCCTTTCCTTTCCTCCCTCTCTCTGCCATCCTTCATCCTTTATCCTCCCTTTTGAAAAACGAACAAATGTTCAGAACAGGCTGAAGCAGGGTGGTGGCACCATGCAAAGGCAGAAGGAGTCAGGAGAAAGCTGACGGAGCCAGGATAGAGACCTAGTTCCAGCTTTTAGCCACTAGCTTCCTGTTGTGTGCAGAGTATAGTGGAATTAAACACCATTCATTGTGTATCCCTTGTGCCTGGCACACACAATTATTCATACCTGTTAAAGTGATCAAGGAGTTTTCTTTGTTCTTGGGGCATTATGTATGATTTGGGGAGGAAGCATGTGTTCTGTGAGGTAGTTAGGCTATGTCCAAGTATCATTTACTAATGTACCCCTGCTGTTTGCTTTTGGTAATGTGATTGATGTTGATGTTCTCCCCCAACCCCCATCCATGCCCTTGAGGGTGGCAGGGCAGCAGCATACCAAAGAGATGTGCTGCGGGATTCCAGAGGTAACCTGGGTGAGTGAGCCATGAGGCAGTTGACCTGGCTCTTGAAAGAGTCGGGAGTAGCAAGGGCAGAGAACGTGAACTGGTGCTGGCATGAAGGATTCCCAGAAGATCATGAAGACCTGGCTGGTAGCTGCAGCAGAGACGATGGAATCCAAGGAAACAACCTTCCTCTGGTGAATGGGACTTTCTTTGGTGGACACTTGGCACCAGCTCTGAGAGCCCTTCCCCTGTGTCGTGCCACAGTGTGGGTCAGATGTACTCTTTATCACACTAGTGCTGGTTCATGTGTTCTTCTGTGAGCATCCTAATAAAAAAATAAATTCCATTTTCATGAAAGAATGGCAATGCCTGATTCTTAGTAGGTATCCAGCTTATACTGGAATGAAGACATAGCGTTACTAGACTGGTGATAGCTGCTTTTCTTCTTCCAGAAAGAGTTTTGCTGTTGTTGCCCAGGCTGGAGTGCAATGACATGATCTCTCGGCTCACTGCAGCCTCTGCCTCCTGGGTTCAAGCGATTCTCCTGCCTCAGCCTCCCAAGTAGCTGGGATTACAGGCATGCACCATGATGCCTGGCTAATTTTTTGTATTTTTAGTAAAGATGGGACTTCACCATGTTGGCCAGGCTGGTCTTGAACTCCTGACCTCAGGTGATCCGCCGTCTCAGCCTCACAAAGCGTTGGGATTACAGGTGTGAGCCACCATGCCTCACCAGCTGCTTAAGACATTTTTACCAGAAGGCTATGAAAGAGCTGTTTCCTCCTACCAGGTACTTTCTGCCTTGGCAGTTCAAAATGTCATCTTATGCAAACTCAATTGGAGCATTGCTAATCACTGGAACTGGCTTTCCCTCTACTTTTGACATTCGGGGCTGGTTAATTCATTGTGGGGACTGCCCTGTGTATGATTTTTAGTAGCATCGCTGGCCTCTACCCACTAGGTGGCAGTAGCAGCGCCCCCCACAACCAAAAAATGGTTCCAAGACATTGTCAAATGCCTCCAGCAATAAAATCACCCCCAACTGAGAATCACTGTTGGAGAATCAGGGTTTCAAGTAACCCTTGGCACATGCAGGGTTGGTATTGGTGACTAAAGCCACTGTCACCTCACTTGCCTCTTCTCCTTACTATCTTAAGGGTAAGTCCCTTGAGAGCCTAATACCTCAGCTTGAGAAATCTTCCAGGGTGCAGATAATGGGGCACCTTAGTGGTCAGGTGAGAATAGATCCCCTCTTTGCCAGCTTGGGCCACTAAAACCCTGCTCCAGCAAGAAGCACACCTGGAGGAAACTGGGAGCTACCTTGTCCTGTCAGACCTGTTCTGTGCCTACTGGGCTTGTTATTTCTCCCAGCTTGCTCCAGTGTTATCACCACCCCTGAAGCAGTTTTATATTTCTGGATAGTGGAATTTTACACACTGCTTTTCACAGTCATGCATTCAGTGTTTTTGGTCAATGACGGACCATATATACGGCAGTTGTCCCATGAGAGTATAATACTGTGCTCTTACTGTACCTGTTCTATATTTAGATATAAAAATACCATGGTGTTAGGGGCCGGGCGTGGTGGCTCATGCCTGTAATCCAAGCACTTTGGAGGCCAAGGTGGGCGGATCACCTGAGGTCCGGAGTTCAAGACCAGCCTGACCAATATGGTGAAACCCCGTCTTTAAAAAAAAAAAAAATACCATGGTGTTACAACTGCCTGCAGTATTCAGTAACATGCAGTACCGGTTTGTAGCCTAGGTGTATGTATGTAAGTGATCTGCCTCCAAGGCAGGCAGATCACTTGAGGTCAGGAGTTCAAGACCAGCCTGGCCAACATAGTGAAACCCTGTCTCTACCAAAAAGACAAAAATTAGCTGGGCGTGGTGGCACATGCCTGTAATCCCAGCTACTCGGGAGGCGGAGGCAGGAGAATCACTTGAACCCGGCATGCAGAGATTGCAATGAGCCGAGATCACACACCAAAAAAACTAGAGACTGGAAGTTCCATCTTTGCTGAGTGTTGCTTTTTTTTTTTTTTTTTGAGACGGAGTCTTGCTTTGTCGCCCAATCTGGAGTGCAGTGGCGTGATCTCAGCTCACTGCAGCTTCTAACTCCCAGGTTCAAGCAATTCTCCTGCCTCAGCCTCCTGAGTAGCTGGGACTACAAGCACACACCACCACCCCTGGCTGAATTTGTTTTGTTTTTACACAGAGTCTCGCTCTGTAGCCCAGGCTGGAGTGCAGTGGCCTCATCTTGGCTCGCTGTCTTACCTCTGCCTCCCGGGTTGAAGCGATTCTTCTGCCTCCAGAGTAGCCTCCAGGGTAGCTGGGACTACAGGTGCGTGCCACCATGCCCAGCTAATTTTTGTATTTTTGGTAGAGATGGGGTTTCATCATATTGGCCAGACTGGTCTCAAACTCCTGACCTCGTGATCCACCTGCCCCGGCCTCCCAGAGTGCTGTGATTACAAGCGCGAGCCACCGCACCTGGCCAAATTTTTGTATTTTTTTAGTAGAGACAGGGTTTCACCATGTTGCCCAGGATGATCTCAATCTCCTTACCTCGTGATCTGCCCGCTTTGGCCTCCCAAAGTGCTGAGATTACAGGCATGGGCCACCACACCCGGCCGAGTGTTACATGTGTTTGTTTTAAGAGACAGTCTCAGGTCAGAGTGCAATGGTGTGATTATAACACACTGCAGCCTCAAACTCCTGGGCTCAAGTGATCCTTGTGCCTCAGCCTCCGGAGTAACTTGGGGTACTGGCGCTACACATTTTGTTTCTTGAACACTCCAAAGCTGTTTCCTTCTCAAATTATTTGTACGTGGTATTCCTTTACCTCACTGGCTTTCTCATCATTCTAGTCTTCCTTCAAATATCACTTACTTAGGGCCTTTCCTAGTTACCATAATTTCCTTTTCCACCTAGCTCTGTAACATTCTATTTTTGTTTTAACTTAAACATAACTAATGTCAGATTGCTTTTTTTTTTGAGACAGAATCTCTCTTGCCCAGGCTAGTGTACAGTGGAGAGATCTCAGCTCACTGCAACCTCCACCTCCTGGGTTCAACCAATTCCCCTGCCTCAGCCTCCCAAGTAAGTGAGATTACAGGAGTGCACCACCATGCACAGCTAATTTTTATATATATATATATATATATATATATATTTTTTTTTTTTTTTTTTTTTTTTTTTTTTTTTTTTTTTTTTTTGAGGCAGAGTCTCATGTCTCACTCTGTTGCCCAGGCTGGAGTGCAGTGGCGCAATCTCAGCTAACTGCAACCTCTGTCTCCCAAGTTCACGTGATTGTCCTGCCTCAGCCTCCTGAGAAGCTGGGACCACAGGCATGGCACCACCATGCCCGTTTACCTTTTGTATTTTTAGTAGAGACAGTGTTTCACTATGTTGGCCGGGCTGGAATTTTTTTTTTTTTTAAGGCAGAGTTTTGCTCTGTCACCAAGCTGGAATGCAGTGGCGCAATCTCGGCTCGCTGCAACCTCCGCCTCCCGGGTTCAAGGGATTCTCCTGCCTCAGCCTCCTGAGTAGCTGGGACTACAGGCTCATGCCATTACGCCCAGCTATTTTTTTTATTTTTATTTTTTTTATTTTTAGTAGAGACGGGTTTCATCATGTTGGCCAGGATGGTCTCAATCTCTTGACGTCCTGATCCGCCACCCTTGGCCTCCCAAAATTCTGGGATTACAGGTGTGAGCCACTATACCTGGCCGAATTTTTGTATTTTTTTGTAGATACGGGGTTTCACCATGTCAGCCAGGCTGGTCTTAAACTCCTGACTTCAAGTGCTCCGCCTGCCTCCGCCTCCTACAGTGCTAAGTTACAGGCGTGAGCCACTGCACCCGGCCTGAGATTGGTTTCTGATTATTGTTTCTAAACATTTTATTTTAGAGAGAGACTCCATTGCTTTCATCAGGTCTCAAAGGTTCCCCTGACCCCAAACACAACTGGTTAGGAATTTCTGACAGTGTTTCCTGAAACTCTTTTCCCACGAGAACCTGCAATTAAATAGTTTTACATTTACAGTATTGACCTAAAGAGATTATTTATTTGTTGTATTTGAACAATACATTTCCATTATCTTTGATCTCAAACTGATGGATGGGGAAGGGAGCTTGTTCTAGGAAGTGAGTGTCTCCCATCCCTGTAGCATTAGTTTACTTTGTTTTTTTTTTTGAGAAAGTGTCTCACTCTGTTGCCATGCTGGAGTGCAGTGCCCAATATTGGCTAACTGCAATCTCCGCCTCCTGGGTCCAAGCGATTCTCCTGCCACAGCCTCCTGAGTAGCTTGGACTACAGGCGTGCGCCACTATGTCTGGCTAATTTTTGTATTTTTAGGAGATCAGGGTTTCACCATGTTGGCCGGGATAGTCTCAATCTCTTGACCTTGTGATCCACCCACCTTGGGCTCTCAAAGTGCTGGGATTATACAGGTATAAACCACCACACACAGCCTTTTTTTTTGAGACAAAGTCTCCATCTGTTACCCAGGCTCGAGTGCAGTGATGCAGTCTTGGCTGACTGCAACCTCTGCCTTCCAGGTTCAACCGATTCTCCTGCCTCAGCTTCCAAGTAGCTCGGATTACAGGTGCGCAACACCATGCCCGGCTAATTTTTG
Source organism: Alouatta palliata (assembly GCA_004027835.1). NCBI lineage: Eukaryota > Metazoa > Chordata > Mammalia > Primates > Atelidae > Alouatta > Alouatta palliata. Next base: position 13,022 of record PVKV010021546.1, read on the forward strand.
TAGTTTTAGTAGAGATGGGTTTTCACCATGTTGGCCAGCCTGGTCTCAAACTCCTGGCCTCAGGTGATCGCCCGCCTCGGCCTCCCAGAGTGCTGGGATTACAGGCATGACTCACCATGCCCAGCCCAGGTTACATTTTGAAAAATCAAGTATGGCCTCTGGCTTGAGCTGATATATCTACTTGAGGGTGGGGTCATGGGGATGGAGGATAACTATACTCCTGTGAAGGAAGGAAAGAATTTAATGTAGCAAGTCAATACAATTCCCTGCGGCAGCCAGCCTCCAAGATGGCCCCAGTGATCCTCACCTGCAATCGATGCCCTTCTCTAGTCTCCCACACCAACTCAGAGCTGGTCTGTGTAACTCAGAATCTGGCAGAAGCAATGTGACATTGTAGTTTCTGCCTTCGTCTCTTCAGATAACTGGCTATAAGGGAAGTCAGCTGCCACGGACTTAAGGACATGGAGGTCTTAAGGCCTCTAGCCAAGAGTTGGCATCAACTTTGCCAGCCATGGGAATGAGTCTCTGTTTCATTTGTACCTGTGGGATTTTTTTTCTTTTTTTTTTTTTTGAGACGGAGTTTCGCTCTTGTTACCCAGGCTGGAGTGCAATGGCGCGATCTTGGCTCACCACAACCTCCGCCTCCTGGGTTCAAGCAAGTCTCCTGCCTCAGCCTCCCGAGTAGCTGGGACTACAGGCACGTGCCACCATGCCCAGCTAATTTTTGTATTTTTAGTAGAGACGGGGTTTCACCATGTTGACCAGGATGGTCTCGATCTCTTGACCTCGTGATCCACCTGCCTCGGCCTCCCAAAGTGCTGGGATTACAGGCATGAGCCACTGCGCCCGGCCTACCTGTGGGATTTTAATTAACAGAGATTGAGTGATGACACAGAGAAGTCAATGCCATTGGAAGAATGTATTATTATTTCTTTTTTTTTTTTGAGACAGAGCCTCACTCTGTCACCCAGGCTGGAGTGCAGTGGGAGATCTTGGCTAACTGCAACATCCACCTCCCGGGTTCAAGCTATTCTCCTGCCTCAGCCTCCCGAGCATCTAGGACTACAGGTTCCTGCCACCATGCCGGGCTAGTTTTTTGTATTTTAGTAGAGACAGGGTTTCACCGTGTTAGCCAGGATGCTCTTGATCTCCTGACCTTGTGATCCCCCCGGCTCGGCCTCCCAAAGTGCTGGGATAACAGGCATGAGGCACCGCGCCTGGCCAGAATGTATTACATTTCCCAAGAGAAGGGACATTCCATACCACACAGGACCATGGGAGAAACATCAGGGTTTGCTGAGGAGGCAGAATTAGACCAAGGGCCACAGCCTTTATCAGAGTTTCCTCAGGAAAGGCAGGGCAGAATAAATGGTTTAGGATTGGCTAGTTTGATTCATTCCAGTGGGCTTTTCGCTACAGGGTGGTCTCTAGTTGCCTGGCACCTGGTCCTGGGGTGATTCAGTACAAGGGGAATAATGGCTTGGAGTGTGAAAGGTGAAGGAGGTGGCTGGCGTGGATGAGAGGCATTCCTGCAAAATATTCGGTAAGTGTCTCTAGGAGTAAGCGAGCCCTGGAAGGAGCAAGTCTGTCACTGGGTCTGGAAGGCCCCCCCAATATGTCAAAACATAAGACAGAGAAAATTGGAAGCATGCTCATTACAGCCTCCCAGCAAATGGATCCTCCAGCCTCACTGGAGCTTTCAGGTAGGAGAGGAATGTTTATTGTTTTAAGGCAGTCGTTCCCGGGGGTAATTGGTTACACAGCAATAGATAACTAAGGTGGGAGGAGGGGGCTGGGCAGTGATGAAGGGGTGGGATCACCTTATCGAAGCAGCAATAAAAATAGTTATGTTTCAGCCAGGCACATGGAGATTCAGCTGGAGATCCAGCACATAATCCCAGCTGAGAACCACTTGAACCCAGGAGGCGGAGGTTGCAGTGAGCCGAGATCGTACCACTGCACTCCAGCAAGACTCCATCCCAGGGAAAAAAAATAAAAATAAAGAAAGAA
>PVKV010021546.1:15131-37429 GCA_004027835.1 Alouatta palliata
GCCGAGGCGGGTGGATCACGAGGTCAAGAGATCGAGACCATCCTGGTCAACATGGTGAAACCCCATCTCTACTAAAAATACAAAAATTAGCTGGGCATGGTGGCACGTGCCTGTAGTCCCAGCTACTCGGGAGGCTGAGGCAGGAGAATTGCTTGAACCCGGGAGGCGGAGGTTGCGGTGAGCCGAGATCGCGCCATTGTACTCCAGCCTGGGTAACAAGAGCGAAACTCCGTCTCAAAAAAAAAAAAAAAAAAAAGAAAGAAATGGTCATGTTTCTCTTCTGAATCTTTGTAGTCAGAAATAAATAAAGATGGTCATGCTAAAATTGCAGGGCATCGAGGAACACAAGAAGTGTAGTCATGGCCATGAGCTGCCTGAGTCCCCAGAAGATAGAAATCCATGTAGGATTCGCTTTCATACATGATGCAGACAATGTTGCAGCAGGATCATTACAGTCAGGGCCGGTGTGGCTCAAACAAGAAAGGATGAATACAGGGGTGTGTTTCCTCTCCTAATAGGGATTCTCATGAAGATGGAATTTCTGGATAGTGGGCAGAGAGAGAAAGTGGATGACTAATCTCCCTCAGAGCTTGTGGTCCTGCCTTGCCTTTCTTCAGTTTTTTGTTTCTTTTTGAGATGGAGTCTCGGAGTCTCACCCTGTCACCCAGGCTGGAGTGCCGTGGTGCGATCTCGGCTCATTGCAACCTCTGACAGCCGGGTTCAAGCGATTCGCGTGCCTCAGCCTCCTGAGTAGCTGGATTACAGCCGCCGCTGTCATGCCTGGCTAATTTTTTAGTAGAGACGGGGTTTCGCCATGTTGGCCAGGCTAGTCTCGAACTGCTGACCTCAGGCGATCCGCCTGCCTCGGCCTCCCAAAGTGCTGGGATTACAGGTGTGAGCCACCACGCCCGTCCTCTTCTGGTTTTTTGTTTTTGTTTTTCAATATGGAACACTTCACGAATTTGCGTGTCATCCTTACGCAGGGGCCATGCTAATCTTCTCTGTATCGTTCCAATTTTAGTACATGTGCTGCCGAAGCGAGCACCTCTTCTGGTTTTTAATAAGACATTAAAACAAGACATTACAGAAGGGGACACGCTGAAAGGTAAAAGGCTCATCCTCCCAAGTAACTGCAGCTTTCGATGAGTGCCATTCCAGATATTCCCTCTGCACCTGACCTAAAGATAAACAGACATATGTGCATCCGTGTGGTTAAGTTTTGGCCAAACAGATTTGTGCTCTAGAGCTGCGGCGGCGGCCACGGGAAGCCGGGTGCAGCCGAGCTTAGGCCGCCACGCCCTTCCACTAATGGCTCCCAGGCGCAGGAACTCGGCCCGCCTGGTCCGTGGCGCGCATGCGCAGGTCCAGGTCCGCTCTCCGCGCCGGCTATGTTGCCACCTGGCGGATGGAAGCGCAATGGCCGCGGCAGAAGTCGAGCTCGGAAATGCGACGCTGCCCACGTCCCTGAGGTAACATGGCGCAGTATTTGCATATGAGCTACGCACGGCCTCCCGGATGCATGATTGATTGATTGACTGATTGAGACGGAGTCTCACTTTGTCTCCCAGGCTGGAGTGCAGTGATGCGATCTTGGCTCACTGCAACTTCCGCCTCCCGGGTTAAAGCGCTTCTCCTGCTTCAGCCTTCCAAGTAGCTGGGACTTACAGACGCGCGCCACAACAGGCTAATTTTTTATTTTTATTTTTGAGACAGGGTCTCTCTCTGTTGCCCAGGCGGGAGTGCAGTGGCATAATCTCAGCTCACTGCAACCTCCGCCTTCCAGCTTCAAACAATTCTCTGCCTCAGCCTCCTGAGTACCTGGGATTACAGGCTGCCACCACCACACCTGGCTAATTTTGTATTTTTAGTAGAGACGGGGTTTCACCTTGTTGGCCGGGCTGATCTTGAACGCCTGGCTAGGGTTAATTTTGTCATTAGACAGCTGGACCCGGTGGCTCACGCCTGTAATCCCAACACTTTGGGAGGGCGAGGCGGGTGGATCACCTGAGGTCAGGAGTTCGAGACCAGTCTGGCCAACACGGTGAAACCCCGACTCTACTAAAAATACAAAAATTAGTTTGGCATGGTGGCACACACCTGTAATCCCAGCTACTCGGGAGGCTGAGGCAGAGAATTGCTTGAACCTGGGAGGCGGAGGTTGCAGTGAGCCGAGATCATGCCACTGCACTCCAGCCTGGGCGACGAGTGAGACTAGGTCTCAAAAAAAAAAAAGTCTGTACATATTCGGTACAGATGCAGCCATCCATTTATTCCCCAAGATTTTTTTTTTTTTTTTTTTTTTTTGAGACTGAGTCTCACTCATCACCAGGCGCCAGGCTGGAGTGCAGTGGTACGACCTCGGCTCACTGCAACCTTCGCCGCCAGGGTTCAAGCAGTTCTCCTGCCTCAGCCTCCCGAGTAGCTGGGAGTACAGGCACGTGCCACCACACCCAGCTGATTTTTTTGTGTTTTTAGTTGAGACGGGGTTTCACCATGTTGACCAGGATGGTCTCGATCTCTTGACCTCGTGATCCGCCCGCCTCGGCCTCCCAAAGTGCTGAGATTACAGGCGTGAGCCACCGCGCCCGGCCTCCCCAAGTATTTTTGATCCACATTGGTTGAATACATGGATGTGGAGCCCACAGATGCAGAGGGTCAGCTGTACCTACTGAGTGCCATGTCCTTTTACATGTTTTCTCATTTTGACCATGTGGTGTTATTACAGGAACATGGACGCTAAGGCTCAAAAATGCCTCATAAATGCCCAAGGTCACTTGTATATACGATGACGCTAAGATGTAAATTTGCTAAATCAGCCTCGTGAGCTTCCAAAGGCCTAACCAATTCCACTTGAACATGGTACTTCTCTCCTGGGTGGGGATTCAGCAGGCAAAGAAAAAGCATAATTCATTTAGAGAAATCTCATTCTGCTGCTGTTTATCACAGACCTCGGGTGATTTGTCCAACATTCACATACCTGCCTGGCTCTGGTTAAGTGTTTGACCCCTGAACTCTCACTCTCTCCATTTTGGAAGCAGGAGGCGAAGGAGCCTAGAGTTGGGCACGGTTACTGAGGAGTAACTATGTACTTTGCACAACAAAGCCAGCCTGGAGCTCACTCCAGGGCTGCTCTTCACTAGCTTCAGAATCCAGGGTTGGATACGGCTCAGTGAGGCTACTCCTTACCCTCTTACTCCAAGTGACTGGCTATCACTAGTGTGATTCCATCTACCTTGGTAGATTAACACCCTATAGATCCAGTTTCCAAACCTGCTTCATTCAAGGGGAATGGTCCAATTTCTCAACAATAATTTCTAAGCATCTAATGGGAGAATTGTGTTCCCTTCTTGCCCAGACAAGGAAATCCAAAAAAATACAGTATCTCTTTTCAAAGAGAAACAAAAGCAAAAACAGGTTAAAAAAAAACACACAAAACACAAAAACCTATAAAGTTTAAAGCAAAGAACCCAGAGCTGAAAGTCTCTTAGAAGAGTAATTTGGCCTCTCCTACAGTCTCTTCTTCATGAGGTGCTGCCCATTCGTCCTAAAGTACACGGGACCTACAAACCCTTACTCTCACATCCTCAGAGGAGACCAACAATTCCAGATGCTCTCCTTCCCTCGGGCTAATCCTTCAAAAATAGTGGCAGCAGAATGAGCAGGAAAGGGGCAGGCAGGACAGCAGGGACAGAGAAAGAAAAGGGAAAAGACACTCCTGTCCTCTCTCCCTTCTTTAAATACTAGGACCTCTCCTCATCTTCTTGAACTTCCTGTAGTTCCCCTGAAACACAAGGGGAGTAACTCTTCATTTTACTTATATTTTACTTATTCTGGAACTCAAATTCTCAGGGCAACAGAAAATGGGTATATTTTTGCATAATTTAATGTTGCATTAAGAGGAATGCAATGAGGGAGTTGTTTACTCATGAAGCAAATGGTCCCAGAACTAAAAGTTTTAACTTCTTACTGCTTTGGAAATCTGATTTTTACACCTTGAAACACTTAAAGAAAAACAGGTGAGGACTGAGGATAAGGATAATATAATCCTGCTAGGGCTTCTTACTCCTGAAATATCTTTACCTGCCCTGATCTGTCACACTCTCACCCTCCCCGCTGACATCTGTTTTGTTTCCATTGTGGTGAAGAGTCCTCCCAATGAAAGAGAAAATTAAGCTAACAGTGATGGCTAGTGAGTTTTTGGAGTAAGGTAGACACACTTTTCTCCACACGAAAGAACAGTATCTAGTACAAACTTAGGGCTCTTTATTCAGGCAGTAAAGTAAGGAACAGCAAAGTGGGAGGACTACACCATCACCATGGCAACAGAAAGCCTCAAAAACATGAAGTACCTCGACTTCTGTCGGGTAGACTCTTTCTAGCTCAGGAGAAACACATTTTAACTGGCTGAGAACAAGGCCAGGCAGCCTGGCCACACTGGAAGGACGGCTGGGTGCGCGGCCTCTGGTCAGTCCTGGAAGTGCTTGGTGAGGGCTTCCAGCAGCTCCTGCTTCTTCAGCCCACTCTTCAGCCCATATGCCCGGCAAGCCTCTTTCAGCATGGGCACAGTGAACTTGCCCAGTGTGCCCTTGCTGATGTGGGTCTTCAGTTCCTCTTCTGAATACTCCACCTTGGGCCTTTTGCTTCCAGAACCTTCATAATCTGGGGGAAAGGTCAGAGGGAGTGACTGGAAATGCTACAAGGGGCATCCCAGCTATATGGAATGGGACCATCATATAATCTGGGCTGCAATTAACCATTTTCCATAAAGCCGTGATGCCAGCCTAGAACATGTATCACACCTAGGAGGGAGTTACGAGTAGTGTGAATGCCGTCAGTTTACAGGGTACATGAGGTATTCTGATACAGGCATGCAATGTAAAATAATCACATCAGCATAAGTGGGGTATCTGTCCCCTCAAGCATTTATCTTTTGTGCTGCAAACATTCCAATAATATTCCTTTAGTTATTTTAAAATGTACAATTAAATTATTATTGACTATAGTCTGTTATCAAACAGATCTTATTCATTCTATTTTTTTTTTTTGTACCCATTAACCATCTCCATCTCCCCTCAATGCTCCACTATGCTTCTAAGCCTCTGGTAACCATCCTTCTATGCTCTATCTCCATGAGTTCAATTGTTCCCATTTTTAGATTCCACAAGTGAGAACATGCAAATGTCTGTCTGTCTGAGCCTGGTTTACTTAACATATTGCAAATGACAGGATCTCATTCTTTTTTATGGCTGAATACTCCATTGTGTATGTGTACCACATTTTCTTTATCTAGTCATCTGCTGATGGACACAGGTTGCTTCCAAATCTTGGCTATTGTGAATGGTGCTGCAATAAACATGGGCGTGCACATATATCTTCGATATACCGATTTCCTTTCTTTTGGGTGTATACCCAGCAGTGGGGTTGCTGGATCATATATATGGTAGCTCTACTTTTCACTTTTTGAGGAAACTCCAAACTATTCTCCTTAATAGTGGCTGTACTAATTTACATTCCCACCAACAGTGCATGAGGGTTCCCTTTTCTCCACATCCTCGCCAGCATTTGTTATTGCCTGTCTTTTGGATAAAAGCCATTCTAACTGGAATGTGAATAGGTATTTCTGAAAGGATATTGCCCACTGTGATAAGACCATCATAAAAGCAACTTTTAAAAATAGCCCACATATCAACATTCAGCTCCTCACCGTGTTTTCTCTTGGTAACTTTCCCTTCAGGATTGTAATCTGGTGGGTAAACCAGCTCCTTAAATTCATCCACCAGGGAACCCAGTATTTTATTCATTGCTTCAACCTTAGGCACTAGAAAATCAAAACACAGAAGAGTGGCCTAGTGAGTCATGAGCACCAGCTTGTCATCTAGTTCCAACTTTCTGAGAACCAGAAGAGAGAGCACCTAACGGCTGGGGTAGGAGGGGTCCAGGGAAAGGTCTTTATGCCATTTACCAAGTACCTTCCAACACACACATTTACTGTAATTACACATACTACCGCCAGGGACTGTTGTAAATGCTTTAAATTTACTCTCTTTACTTTTTTTTTTTTTTTTTTGAGACGGAGTTTCGCTCTTGTTACCCAGGCTGGAGTGCCACGGCGCGATCTCGGCTCACCGCAACCTCCGCCTCCTGGGTTCAAGCAATTCTCCTGCCTCAGTCTCCCGAGTAGCTGGGACTACAGGCACATGCCACCATGCCCAGCTAATTTTTGTATTTGTAGTAGAGACGGGGTTTCGCCATGTTGACCAGGATGGTCTCGATCTCTTGACCTTGTGATCCACCCGCCTTGGCCTCCCAAAGTGCTGGGATTACAGGCGTGAGCCACCGTGACCGGCCTACTCTCTTTACTTCTAACAACCTATAGGATAGGTACATTTGTCCCCAATTTTTTTTTTTTTTTTTTTTTTTTAAACACAGAGTCTTGCTCTGTTGCCAGGCTGGAGTGCAGTGGTGTGATCTTGGCTCACTGCAACCTCCGACTCTCCTGGTTCAAACGATTCTCCTGCCTCAGCCTCCTGATTTGTCCCCAGTTTTACAGGTGAGGAGAGGAGAGAGGTTACATGACTTGCCTGAGGGGGAGTGGTACAGTGGAAATACTAAGCTAGATTCTGGGAATTCACACAAGAGCTCATGCCTGCAGTCAGCTTAAAGCCCAGTGAGGGTAAGGAGGTAGATAAAAACAATGCGGTAGAGTTGGGCAACATCATGCAAGAAGCAACCGTACAGGCACACTGGAACACAGGAGGGGTCGGGAAAGAGAAGCAGGAGCAAGAAGCAACCGCACAGGCACACTGGAACACCAGAGGGGTCAGGAAAGAGAAGCAGGAGCAAGAAGCAACCGTACAGGCACACTGGAACACAGGAGGGGTCGGGAAAGAGAAGCAGGAGCAAGAAGCAACCGTACAGGCACACTGGAACACAGGAGGGGTCGGGAAAGAGAAGCAGGAACAAGAAGCAACCGCACGGGCATACTGGAACACAGGAGGGGTTGGGAAAGAGAAGCAGGAACAAGAAGCAACCGTACAGGCACACTGGAACACCGGAGGGGTCGGGAAAGACAAGCAGGAGAAAGAGCAGGTGATGTATAGCTGGAAGGTAGGGTGTTAAGGAGGACAGGGCCAGCAGGGAGGTGAGAAAGGTGGGCATGGCGAGGTCGTGGAAGCTTGGATGCCTGCCAAGGAATTAGGCCTTATCCAAAGAAACACGATAGCTGCGTGGAGTGTGAACTCCATGGGTAAGAGAGATGGGTGAAGTGGGGCATGGGTGGGAGGGCCCATAAACATGAGAAGTGACAGAACTGGCAGGACTTACTGATAGAATAGCATTTATTATTTACTGAAATTATAGGGCTAGATACCAGAAAGAAAGAATAATAGGAACAGGGATGGGGAGATGACTGGCTGAAACAGGAGGAGCAAATATGACAGGAAAAGGCAACTTTCGAGGAAAGATTATATTTTTGTTTCCTTTTTTTGTTAGCTTACAACTATATTGTTAGTCAAGCTTTTGACATGAGCTGTGTCACATCAAGGGCAAGGGTGATGAGATGGGCAGCTCATGTGCCCCTATGTGCCAAGCATAGAGGGGAGCTCTTACTGGTATACCTAGAAGATGGCAGAATGCTGGAGCCAAACTGTGCTCCTGCTACGTCGGAAGCCCCTGTTCCATAACACAGGAATGTCTGCAAGAGCACTGGCTCCCAACTTGGGAATCAACTGGAGAGTTTTTTTTTTTTTTTTTTTGAGACAGAGTCTCGCTCTGTTGCTCAGGCTGGAGTGCAGTGGCATGATCTCAGCTCACTGCAACCTCTGCCTCCCAGGATCAAGGGATTCTCCTGCCTCAGCCTCCAAGTAGCTGGGATTACAGGTACACGACACCACACCCAGCTAATTTTTGTATTTTTAGTAGAGATAGGGTTTCACCATGTTGGTCAGGCTTGTCTTGAACTCCTGACCTCATGATTTGCCCACCTTAGCCTCCCAAAGTGCTGGGATTACAGGCATGAGCCACCACACCCAGCCCTCACCTGAAGAGTTTTAAAAGTACTGAGAGGCTGGGTGCAGTGGCTCATGCCTGTAATCCCAGCACTTTGGGAAGCCATGGTGGATGGATCACTTGAGGTCAGGAGTTTGAGACTAGCCTGGCCAATGTGGTGAAGCCCCATCTCTATTAAAAATACAAAAATTAGCTGGGTGTGGTGACAGACGCTTGTAATCCCAACTACTTGGGAGGCTGAGGCAGGAGAATTGCTTGAACCTGGAAGGCGGAGGTTACAGTGAGTTGAGATCACACCACTACACTCCAGCCTTGGCAAGAATAAGACCCAGTCTCAAAACAAACAAACAAACAAACAAACAAACAAAAAAAAACCTGGCCGGCGTGATGGCTCACGCCTGTAATCCAAGCACTTTGGAGGCCAAGGCGGGCGGATCACCTGAGGTTGGGAGTACAAGACCAGTCTGACCAACACGGTGAAACCCCGTCTTTAAAAAAAAAAAAAAAAAAAAAAAAAATTAAGGCAGCCAAACCAACTGTTTTGAATAGAGGTAGGAAGAGAAAACAGGACTTTCCATGAAATTATAGGGCTGGATGCCAGAATATAAGAAGTTGAGACCCTAGTTCAACTGGAATAGCTGAACTAAGGAATGGAATAGCTGTAGACTAAGGAGAATGGCTATGTTTTGAGCCCTTACTGAGTGTCAGGGCCTATATTTTGTTAACACTTTGTAAGAACAGTATTATCCACATTTTACCAAAAAGGAAACCAAGTCTCAGAGGGATTAAGTAATATTCCCAAAGCCACTCAATTTAGTAAGTAGCAGAGCTGAGATTCAAATAGACATCAGTCACCTCCAAAGCCTGTGTCCTAAACTACCTTGCTAGGCACTAGGCCACTGACTCCAAATTTGCCTAAGGCCTGAAAGGAGGAGATGGGCTGTTTAACTCAAAACATGGACACAGCTAAGCAGGCAGCACAGTAACAAGGGTACCATAACTCTTCTGCTTTTAATATTGAGGCTATTTTATCTAATATAAAAGAGATCATTCTGAGACCAGCCGGGCCATCATGGTGAAACCCTGTCTCTACTAAAAATATAAAACTTAGCTGGGTGTGGACTAGCTACTCAGGAGACAGAGGCTCAAGAATAGCTTGAACCCAGGAGGCAGAGGTTGTAGTGAGCTAAGATTACGCCACTGCACTCCAGCCTGGGGGACACAGTGAGACCCTGTCTCAAAAAAATCTTCACTAAATCCAATCTGTTCCTCAGTGGACATACACTTATACCACTAAACTTCCTGTGTCCTCTTGGGAAATACGTAAGAGAGTCAGTCAAGGGGACTAGCATTAAGGTCACAGAAGCTCACCCTGGGAGGCCAGGCAATGCTCCTTGATGCTGGGTAACAAGGCTGCTTTTCTCAGTGCAGAGCAGCAGAATCTGAAGGAAAAGCCGTAAGGACAGCTGCTCAGAGCAACAGCTCAGCTCTGGGTGGGAGTCACTGGATTTGTTTTTTTAAAGAGTCTCACTCTGTTGCCAAGGTTAGAGGGCAGTGGCATGATCTCGGCTCACTGCAACCTCTGCCTCCTGGGTTCAGACAATTCTCATGCCTCAGTCTTCCAAGCAGCTGGGACTACAGGCATGCACTACCATGCCCCACTAACTGCTTTTGTATTTTTAGGAGAGACAGAATTTCCCCACTTTGGCCAGGCTGGTCTTAAACTCCTGACCTCAGGTGATCCTCCTGCCTTGGCCTCCCAAAGTGCTGGGATTACAGGCATGAGCCACTGCGCCCAGCCAGGAGTCACAGGATTCTAAACCCAAATCCACCACTCACTTCCTCTTACATGTTTTTTGTTTTTTTTTGGGAGAGTCTTGCTCTGTCGCCAGGCTGGAGTGCAGTAGTGGGATCTCGGCTCACTGCAACCTCTGCTTCCTGGGTTCAACCAATCCTCCTGCATAAGCCTCCCGAGCAGCTGGGACTACAGGTATGCGCCACCATACCCAGCTCCTTTTTTGTATTTTTAGTAGAGATGGGGTTTCACCATGTTGGCCAGGATGATCTCCATCTCTTGACCTCATGATCTGCCCACCTCAGCCTCCCAAAGTGCTAGGATTACAGGCATGAGCGACCATGCCTGGCCTCTTCTTTATTTTATTTAGAGACAGAGTCCCACTCTGTCACCCAGGCTGGAGTGCAGTGGCTCAATCTCAGCTCACTGCAACCTCTGTCTCCCGGGTTCCAGCAATTCTCCTGCCTCAGCCTCCTGAGTAGCTGGGACTACAGGTGCACGCCACCATTGTCAACTAATTTTTATATTGTTTAGTAGAAACGGGGTTTCACTATGTTGGCCAGGCTGATCTTGAACTTCTAACCTCATAATGCACCCACTTCAGCCTCCCGAAGTGTTGGGATTACAGGCTTGAGCCACTGCATCCAGCCTCTTATATTATTTTTTATTTCACCAGCATGTAGTCACAGGGTGGCCTAGTTCAGAGTCAGGTCTCAGGAGCCTGGCACTCTCCTCTTACTATGGAACCAGCCAAATCTGTTCCCTGGCTGTTTAAGCTGGTCTAGAAAAGCTCCCAAACAGAAGGGGGTATGGGCAATAAGGTTAAGTGTTTAGAGAGTACTAGGAAATGCACCCACATTACTGGTTCAGAATGGAACCAGTAAGAAAGGCTCCCATGAAAAGAACTACTCGACTCAAACTCCTTACATGTCAGGTCCACTGCTTGTTCAGGCTCCATCAAATCCAAGGCCAAGGCCTCCAGGTTCCTGAAATGCTGCTGCAGCACAGGGTTCTCAAAGCTGTCACTTCTGTTAAAACAATAATGTAACTCAACTGAAACATGACAATTTAAACATTGAAAAAATAAGAATAAATAAAACCGCCTGTGATATCAGAGGTCCGCAGTGAGCTGAGAAAAATACCCCAAGTGAAAACAGTTGAGGTCAGGTGCAGTGGCTCATGCCTATAATCCCAGCACTTTGGTAGGCCAAGGTAGGCGGAATGCTTGAGTCCAGCAGTCTGAGACCAGCCTGGGTGACATGGTGAAACCCTGTCTCTACAAAAAATTTAAAAATCAGTGAAGCATGGTGGTGCATGCCTGTGGTCCCAGCTACTCGGGAGGCTTAGGTAGGAAGACAAGCTTGAGTCCAGGAGATCAAGGCTGCAGTGAGCCATGATCATGCCACTGTACTCTAGCCTGGATGGCAGAGCAAGACTTCTTCTCAAGTCAACTTAAAAAGTAAACCTGGCTGGGCATGCTGGCTCATGCCCATAATCCAGCACTTTGAGAAGCCAAGGCAGGCGAATGGCTTGAGCTCAGGAGTTTGAGACCAGTCTAGGCAACATGGTGAAACCCCGTCTCTACAAAAAATACAAAAATTAGCCCGGAGTGGTGATGCAAGGCTATGGTCCCAGCTACCCCAGAGGCTGAGGTGGGAGAATCACCTGAGCCCAGGGAGGTCAAGGCTGCAAGCAAGCTACGATGACACCACTGTATTACAACCTGGGTGACAGAGATCCTATCTCAAAACAATATAATTAAAATAAAGTTTTTTTTTAAATGGCATGTGAAAAAAGTTATGTTTAGTGTCTATTATGCAGGCTCTCAGAACAGGTCTATTATATATGTGAGAAGGAATGACTTGAATTACTTAATCATTCTTTTTTTTTCTATTTTCCTTCAAGGCTGAAAATCAAACTTAATCATTCTTTTAAGCCTGTAACGATTTACACTAGATTTATTTACTTTTGCTCATTGTAGAACAACAAATACAATCAAGGAGAAGCCGGACTAAGAATCTTCCCACTATTTTTTTTAAACGTTTGACCAACTAATCTGGCTAAGTACAGCATAACACATCAAGCACACAATCAGAGTCTCAAATACAGTAAGAGCTTCCACTCTCTATATGGCTTTCAAAACACTGTTAATAACAAGTAGTAATCTGTCAGTTTGCTGAAAAGAATAGTGCCATTCTCTTGGTCTGTACCCAAACTGAATATCTAATAAGACTCTCAACTCAGAGGCAGTTCTAGAAGAAAGTCTGAGATTCACTCACCTGTATGTGAAGCGAAGCTTCTCAACGATAGCCTTCATCTTGTCCACCTGCTCTGGAGTTGCCATGATTTTTTCAGTAAAGGGCATCTTCCTTTTATCATCAGCAAATGGTAAAAAGACCAGCTGAAAGCCTGTAGAAGGGAGGTAACTTTTCTTTGATTTGACTTCAAGTATTGTAGTCATTTGTTTCTCAGCTCCAAATTCACCCTTCTATGTCCTGTGGAGCTGGGGCTGGGGCCCTATAGACCCCATTTCTCCTTCACCAGCTATTTCTTGTTATCATCTGCCTAACAGACTCCCTCTGGAGTTTCCAGAGGACTGCAAGGGAGGACAGATGCCCCTTCCTGTATACAGTAGACCCCTTATACCTGGGGTATGTGTTTCAAGAACCCTGGAGGATACCTGAAACCTCAGCACCAAGCCTGACTGCCGTCAACTGAAACACATTTCTGTCCATGTCTTACACTCATAAATTTAATATTTAATGTCTTTTTCATCTTTGTTTTTTGAGACAGAGTTTCACTCTTGTCACGTGGGCTGGAGTAAAGTGGAGCAATCTCGGCTCACTGCAACCTCCCAGGTTCAAGCAAGTCTCTTGCCGCAGCCTCCTGAGTAGCTGGGATTATAGGTGCGCACACCACCATGCCCAGCTAATTTTGGTACTTTTAGTAGAGACAGTTTTCGCCATGTTGGCCATGCTGTTCTCAAACTCCTGACCTCAGGTGATCTGCCCAACCTGGCCTCCCAAAGTGCTGGGATTACAGGCGTGAGCCACCACACCCAGCCTTTTTTTTTTTGGAGACAGTCTTGCTCTGTCGCCCAGGCATGATCTCAGCTCACTGCAACCTCTGCTTCCCAGGTTCAAGGGATTCTCCTGCCTCAGCCTCCCGAGTAGCTGGGACTACAGGCACGTGCCACCACACCTGGCTAATTTTTGTATTTTTTTTTCTTTTTTTAATAAAGACAGGGTTTCACCATGTTGGTTAGGCTGGTCTTGAACTCCCAACCTCAGGTGATCCACCCATCTTGGCCTCCAAAGTGCTTGGATTACAGGCATGAGCCACCACACCCGGCCAATTTTTGTATTTTTAGTAGAGATGGGGTTTCACTGTAATAGCCAGGATGGTCTCCATCTCCTGACCTCATGATCTGCCCGCCTCAGCCTCCCAGAGTGCTGGGATTACAGGCGTGAGCCACCTCGCCATTTTTTTTGAGATAGGGTCTTGCTCTGTCACCCAGGCTGGAAGGCAGTGGTGTGATCACTGCTTACTGTAGCCTCTGCCTCCCAGGCTCAAGTGGCCTCTCAAGTAGCTGGGATTACAGGTGCATGCCACCACATCTGGCTAATTTTTCATATTTTTTGCAGAGATGGAGTTTTACCATGTTGCTCAGGCTGGTCTCAAACTCCTGGGCTCAAGTGATCTACCTGCCTCAGCCTCCCAAAGTGCTAGGATTATAGGTGTGCGCTACCACGCTTGGCCTCCTTTTCTATCTTAACTAAAGCCCTTCTCATGCACTGTGGCAGTAACTTTTACAGTTTGAGGTCCAACAGCAAAACTAGCTTGGGCAGGGCATAGTGGCTCAAGTCAGTAAGCGCAGCACTTTAGGAGGTTCAAGTGGGAGGATCACTTGAGCTCAGGAGTTTGAGACCAGCCTGGGTAACATAGTGAGATCTCATTTTATGTATAAAAAGAAAAAAAAAAAAAAAAAACTAAGATGAACTTCTTTTTCCTTCTTCACAGTTTTGTGGAGTCCTTCTTACCATAGATCTTAGCCACCCCAGCATATGGTATTTTTTTCTTCCTTAAAGTCAAGGACTCTCACCTTTTCACTTAAAGGAAGCACTTTATGACTTTCTCTTTAGTGTACCCAAAGTGCCAGCAGTACTACACTTGTGCTTTGGGGCCTTTATTAAATAAGGTTGACTTGAACACAAGCACTGCAATACTGGTTACCTTGACAGTCAATCTGATAACGAAGATGGCTACTAAGTGACTAATGGGTGGGTAGCATTTACAGTGTGGCGATGCTGAACAAACAGATGATTCCTGTCCCATGTGGGATGGTGCTTTTAAGCTATTTCTGGAACTTTCCATTTAAAATTTTTGTACCGTGGTTGACTATGGGTAACTGAAACTGCAGAAAGCAAAGCTGTGTCTGGGGCGGGGGGGCCCTCCTGTATTTACTGTTCCTGTCTGTACTGCCCCCAGCAAAGACCCTTTACATGGCAGCAGTTGTTTCTGGTTCCCAGCTTTTTTAAAACATCCAGAGACAGCTAGACAGTGACTCCTCCCTAGAGGGCTAAGTCCCAGCTCCACTGTGCCCTCCTCTGAGCTTCACCCTCATCCCTTTTTTCCTTACCCTCTACCCCATGATAAATAAAAGCAAACAGGCAAGGGTTATCAGGATGATCTTAGTTCAGTTAGTGGCTGGTTCTGGAAGGACTAAAAAATCTAGGCCCCATAACTAACTGCTGCTACCAGGTGAAACTCTCTGCTGGCAATGCTGACCGCACTGAACAAACAGGAATGAACAAGTCCCTCACCTCTCCTCTTCCCTTTGGTGTCCCCTTTAGCACCTACTATAGACACGGCCTGAGAGCCAGCTGTGAAAGAAGAAATTAGGCTTGGATCATCTCAGCCTCAGTGGTGCAGAGCATAAAAGGGTGAATTTGGAGCTGAGACAACAGCTTAGTAACTAAGCACTCCTGAGCATGCTGAGGATCAAAGTTAAAACAACAGTAACTCATCTCAAATGTAGAACCACCCTGAGGGAAAGGTGCTCCAAAATGCTCATCTTTGTAGCTAAGATATATTGAATAGAAAGGTTAAACTACTTGCCTATGTTGACCAGCTAACAAGCAGCAGATACGGGCCCAAAACAAAAGCAAGCAAGCTTCTAGTCACATAAGCATAAGATAAAGTTAAATCTGACTTTAAAAATAGACATTTTTAAGCCCCATTCCCAGAGACTATGATTCAGTAGGTCTGCATTAGGAGCCCATGGATGATTCCAAAGCATGGGCAAGGCTCAGAAGCCCTGGAAATTTCTCTGCCACATACCTGGAGGAGTGACCTGAATTTTCTGGTCATCCAACTCCTCGTCCTGTGGCACCAAAGCCACAAAATAAGGGGGGATGTTCCTCCGGGGTGTGTATCTGCACAATGCTGCGACCTCCTTCTCCAGACACTTGATGAGCAGAGCACTGAACAGGGTTGAGCTCCCTAGAAAACAAACAGCACAGTGACCAGCCTCCTAAAAAGGTTTCCTCCTTTCTTCCCTTTTAGCCCTACAGTTTCTCTTCCGCTTTCCTTAAAGGGCTTATTTTAATTTTATTATTTATTTATTTATTTGAGATAGAGTCTCGCTCTGTCACCCAGGCTGGAGTGCAGTGCTGCAATCACAACTTACTGCAGTCTTGACCTCTCAGGCTCAAGCAATCTTCCCACCTCTGCTTCCCGAGTAGCTTGGACTACAGTCAACACAGCACCACACCAGCTAGTTTTAAGATTTTTTTGTAGGGACAAGGTCTCTCTAAGTTGCCCACCCTGGTCTTCAACTCCTGGGCTCAACTGATCCTCCAGCCTCAGCCTCCCAAAGTGTTGGGATTACAGGCATGAGCCAACATGCCAAGCCTTTAAAGGGCTTATAATATCTCAATAGGTACAAGTTGAGGGACCCAGAGCTGAGGAGAAAATGGGGGCAGGAAAGACATAGAAAGGAAAATTTTAAAAAGGAGTAAGAGGTTTAGAAGCTCCAAACACCCAACTTAAGAAGGTAAATTACTAGCCAGGTGAGCTGGCTCATGCTTATAGATCGTGCAGTGGCACAACTCGGCTCACTGCAACCTCTGCCTCCTGGGTTAAAGCAATTCTCTGCCTCAACCTCCTGAGTACCTGGGATTACAGTCACCCACCACCATGCCTGGCTAATTTTTTTGTATTTTTAGTAGAGATGGGGTTTCACCATCTTGGTTGGGCTGGTCGTTAACTCCTGACCTTGTGATCCACCCACCTTGGCCTCCCGAAGTGCTTTGGGATTACAGGCAGGAGCCACCACGCCCAGCTGAAACACTTTTTTTTTTTTGAGACAGAGTCTCACTCTATTGCCTAGGCTGGAGTGCAGTGGCATGATCTCAGCTCACTGCAACCTCTGTCTCCCAGGTTCCAGCAATTCTCATGCCTTAGCCTTCCAGGTAGTTGGGATTACAGGCGTAAGCTACCAGGCCTGGCTACGTTTTGTATTTTTAGTAGAGACAGGGGTTTCACCATGTTGGCCAGCCTGGTCCTGAACTTCTAGATCCCCCCAGCCCTGGCCTCCCAAAGTGCTAGGATTACAGGCATAGGACACTGTGCCCAGCAGAGCTTGAAACACTTTCAACATACTCCATTAACATCTCCCGTAGTGTCGAGGCAGTGCCCATTTACAAAACGCTGTTCATAAACTGCACTGCATGTTAGAGTCACTCATCCGTGATCCATGCCACTTACCAATCACCAGAGACTCCTCTGGGTACACGAACAGGGAGGGTCTCAGGTAATGGTGCTTCTTCAACAATACCAAGGGCTTGAAGCCCATGAGCATCAAACCTGGATCATCAAATCGTTTTAGCTCTTCTGTTTCCTCTTTCTCCAGTATAATCTGACGACTCCCATAGATCTGAAGAACAAGAAGGATCACATGGGAAGACTACATGGAGACGCAAAATGACTTTTTCCTGTTTTTTGTTTGAGACAGGGCCTCACTCTATTACCCAGGCTGGAGTGCAATGGCTTGATCTCAGCTCACTATAACCTCTGCCTCCCGGGTTCAAGCAATTGTCCTGCCTCAGCCTTCTGAGTAGCTGGGATTCCAGGTACCCGCCACCATGCCCAGCTAATTTTTATATTTTTAGTACAGACGGGGTTTCACCATGTTGGTGAGGCCAAACTCCTGACCTCAGGTGATCCACCCACCATGGCCTCCCAAAGTGCTAGAATTAGAGGCGTGAGCCACCATGCCTGGCCAGTTTTTTGTTTTTGTTTTTAATTAAGTTTTGCTCTTGTTGCCCAGGCTGGAGTGCAGTGGTGTGATCTCGGCTCACTGCAACCTTTGCCTCCCAGGTTCAAGCAATTCTCCTGCCTCAGCCTCCTGAGTAGCTGGAATTACAGCCATGCACCACCACACACAGCTAATTTTATACTTTTAGCAGAGATGGGGTTTCTCCATGTTGGTCAGGCTGATCTCAAACTCCTGACCTCAGATGATCCTCCCGCCTCGACCTCCCAAAGTGCTGGGATTATAAGCATGAGCCACTGTGCTTGGCTGACTCATCTCTTAAAAAATGGTAATAAAATAAATTAGCTGAGTGTGGTGTCACATGCCTGTCATCCCAGCTACATGGTAGGCTGAGACAGGAGGATCACTTGAGCCCAGGAGCACAAGACTGTGTAGTGAGTCGTGTTTGCCCCACTGCATTCCAGCCTGGGAGACACAATGAAACGCTGTCTAAACAACAACAACAACAACAACAGACACCTACCTGCGACCTCTTGGTATCGCTAGGCAGAAGCAAACCGCCTGTACTTGTATTAAATGTCCGGGTCTTGGTTTTCACTGGTTCATTTGTTTCTCGATAGAGCTTTATTGGAGGAGGCTTGAGAGCCTTCTGGACCAGATTATAAATGCCGACAGAGATCACTATATCTTTGTTGAGCTTCAGCTTTAACCTGAGGGTATGAAAAATGAAAGAGCATGAAGTGAAAGACTATACTTTTATATCAAAAATTCCCTCATAAAACCTAAGCTTCACTGTTTTATTCTCTCCAATGATCCTAAGCAAGCTCTAAAAATACAAATATGCTTTTTAACAATACAGTTGCGCCAGGTGTAGTGGCTCACACCTGGAATCCCAGCACTTAGCTAGGCCAAGACAGGCAGATGACCTGAGGTTGGGAGTTCGAGACTAGCCTGACCAACATGGAGAAACCCCGTCTCTACTAAAAATACAAAATCAGCCGAGTGTGGTGACAAATGCCTATAATCCCAGCTTCTCAGGTGGAATTGCCTGAACCCAGGAGGCGGAGGTTGCAGTGAGGGAGACTGCTCCATTGCACTCCAGCCTGGGCAACAAGAGTTAAACTCCATCTCCCCTGCCAAAAAAAAAAAAAAAAAAAAAAAAACCCAGCCAGGTGCAGTGGCACGTGCCTGTGGTCCCAGCTACTCGGGAGGCCAGGTGGGAGGATCACTTGAGCCCAGGAGTTCTGAGTTGTAGTGCGCTATGCCAATCGGGTGTCCGCACTAAGTTCGGCATCAATATGGTAACCTCCTGAGAGCGGGGGGACCACCAGGTTGCCTAAGGAGGGGTGAACCGGCCTAGGTCGGAAACGGAGCAGGTCAAAACTCCCATGCTCATCAGTAGTGGGATTGCGCCTATGAATAGCCTATGCACTCCAGCCTGGGCAACATAGCAAGACTGTCTCTTAAAAAAACATGAGTTGTTCTAAGATGATTGTTGTAGGCAAAGAAAAAAATAAAAAAAAGAAACAACAAAATACAATTCAATTTGCTGTAATACCATCTCAGGATCTATACCACAATACATTAACTACTTAAAAGAATGACAAAGAGGCCGGGCGCGGTGGCTCACGCCTGTAACCCCAGCACTTTGGGAGGCCGAGGCGGGCGGATCACGAGGTCAAGAGATCGAGACCATCCTGGTGAACATGGTGAAACCCCATCTCTACTAAAAATACAAAAAACTTAGCTGGGCGTGGTGGCGCGCGCCTGTAGCCCCGGCTACTCGGGAGGCTGAGGCAGGAGAATTGCTTGAACCCGGGCGGCGGAGGTTGCAGTGAGCCAAGGTCGCGCCACTGCACTCCAGCCTGGCACCTGGTGATGGAGCGAGACTCTGTCTCAAAAAAAAAAAAAAAAAAAAAAAAAAAAAATGACAAAGAATGTACTACATGTTGAGTATTCTTTTGAAAAATGATTGCTTAGGACCAGAAGTGTTTCAGATCTTTTTTTTTTTTTTTTTGAGATGAAGTTTCCCTCCGGTTGCACAGGCTGGAGTGCAATGATGCGATCTTGGCTCACCCCAACATCCGACTCCAGGGTTCAGGTGATTCTCCTGCCTCAGTCTCCCAAGTAGCTGGGATTACTGGCATGCGCCACCACGCCCTGCTAATTTTATGTTTTTAGTAGAGATGGGGTTTCTCTAGGTTGGTCAGGCTGGTCTCGGACCCCTGATCACAGGTGATCTGTCCGACTTTGCCTCCCAAAGTGCTGGGATTATAGGCATGAGCCAACCGCCTCGCCTTCAGATTTTTGGGGGGGAATATTTGCATTTTATAGTACTTAATGGTTGAGCATTCCTAACCCAAAAATCTGACATCTGTAATGCTACAGTAAACATTTCCTTTGAGCATCAGGTTGGTACTCAAAAAGTTTCAGATTATAGAGCATTTCTAATTTTGGATTTTCAGATTAGAAACACTCAACCTTATGGGCATGGTGGCTCACGCCTGTAATCCCAGCATTTTGGGAGGCCGAGGCGGGTGAATCACCTGAGGTGAGTTCAAGACCAGGCTGACCAACATGGTGAAACCCCATCTCTACTAAAAATACAAAATTAGCTGGGCATGGTTGTGCATGCCTATAATCCCAGCTACTCGGGAGGCCAAGGCAGATTTGCTTGAACCCAGGAGGCAGAGAGGTTGTAACGAGCCAAGATCGCGCCTTTGCACTCCAACCTGGAGCAAAACTCCGTCTCAAAAATAAAATAAAGTAAAATAAGAACTACTCAACTTGTATAATAAAATGATAATTTGTATTGAGCACAGCACTATACCAATCACCTCATAGCTATTCTCTCACTTACTCATAGACTGGTTGTCTCGCCTCTGCTTTGCTTTTCTTCTTCTCTTTCTTTTTTTTCCCCCGAGACAGAGTCTCACACTGTCGCCCAGGCTGGAGTGCAGTATTGTGATCTAGGCTTACTGCAACCTCCGCCTCCCAGGTTCAAGCAATTCTGCCTCAGCCTCCTGACTAGCTGGGATTACAGGCACGCGCCACCACACCCAACTAATTTTTTGTATTTTTAGGAGAGACGGTGTCTCACCATGTCAGCCAGGCTGGTCTCAAACTCCTGACCTCATGATTTACCCACAGTGGCCTCCCAAAGTGCTGGGATTACAGGTGTGAGCCACTGCACCCAGCCTATACCATATTTTTATTGTACCTTTTCCATACCTGTAGATACATTTAGATACAAAAATACTTACACTGCCTACAGTAAACAGTACAGTAATAGGCTGTACAGGTTTGCGGCCTAGGAGTAACAGGCTAACTGCAGAGCCCAGGTGTGTAGTAGGCTGTACTCCCTGGGTCCATGAAGTACATTCTGTGTTCGTGTAATGACAAAATCGCCTAATGATGCATTTCTAAGAAGGTATCCCCCCATCATTAATTAACACATGACTGTATTAGTGAGTACAGCTGAGGATTCTCTTAAACCACAACTGTCTACCCCCGGGAAATGGAGGGCTGTGTTATTTTGGAGAAATATATTAGCTCTTGCCAGAGATAAAGCAGCAAATAGTTTCTGCTATCCTGAAATAAAGCAAGTGTTTTAAAAGAATACAGTGAAGCACTGGCACAGTCCAGAGTTAAGCAGCCAGGCAGGTCAAAGCAATGCATTGCTTCTGGTTTAAGGGATGTGCACCAAATTCATTGCTTCTGATTTTTTTTTTTTTTTTTTAAAGTAGAGACAAGGTCTCGCCATGTTGCCCAAGCTGGTCTCAAACTCCTATACTCAAGCAATCTGCCTGCCTTGGCTTCCCAAAGTGCTGGGATTATGGGCATGAGCCACCGTGCCCAGCCTACTTCTGATTTAAAAGCCATGTAGGTAGCTGACCCGGGCTGAGTGCACACCTGCTGAGTGCTCGCTTCCTGGTCTCCTTGGCGCGAACCTTCCGCAACAGGTCTTCTAGCTTGCTGGATTCCTCAAAGTGAACCCTGAGGTCCTCATCCTCTGCTATGCTGATAATATCTCTGTAGAACAAGGATATGTCAAAGCCCCCAGGTTTCTTCAGGTGCATCAAGTCAAGGAAGATGCCTGTTCCAAGGATAAACAAAAGTGAGGGATGGAAAAACAATGTTCAGCAAGTTAGAAGCTCTTCCAGTTAAAATGAAATATGCTTTTGAAAGCTCCCTGAAAACTAGACTATTTAACATTTCCAGGACTCAGACAAAGTGGCTAAGGAAATCAGCTGCTATAATGACTTCAGACAACTTATTCAAATAATCACCATTCATAGTAATATTAAAGTCAAGACAATTGGCCGGGTGCAGTGGCTCACATCTGTAATCCTAGCACTTTGGGATGGCGAGGTGGGTGGATCATCTGAGATCTGGAGTTCAAGACCAGCCTGGCCAACAACGGTGAAACCCCGTCTCTACTAAAAATGCAAAAATTAGCTGGGCATGGCGGCTCATGCCTGTCATTCCAGCTACTCAGGAAGCTGAGGTAGGAAAATTGCTTGAACCCTGGAGGCAGAGGTTGCAGTGAGCCAAGACTGTTCCACTGCACCCCAGCCTGGGTGACAGAGTGAGACTCTGTCTCAAAAAAAAAAAAAAGGAAAAGAAAAAACAAAGACAATCTTGTTCTGAGAGTCCTCTGGATAGCTAATGGCATGACCATTCACAGTGTTAATGTTACACAGGTGTCTTCTCCTGGCTTCACTTTATTTTTTCATTTACTCTGAATGGTAAAAAGCAAATGCCTGACATCAGGTACACAGAAAGCAATAAAACTGCACTGGGCACAACAGCACATGCCTATAGTCCCAGCTACTTGGGAGGCTGAGGCAAGACTCTTGAACTCCTTTGAATCCAAGAGTTTGAGGCTAGAGTGTGCTATGATTGCACCTGTGAGTAACCACTGCATTCCAGCCTGATCTCATCTCTTAAAAAAAAAAAAAAAGCAATTAAGTCCCAATTTAAGAGAATGGGGAATATGCCCACCTGTATCTCGGAGATCACCGGCTTTGGTCCTGGCCCGGCTGGCTTTGGCACTGTCATTGCCGTGGGGGTTGTCTTCATTGGTGAAAAGCATGATCCTCTTATGACTCATCTTGAACTGGACATCACTAAAGAGGTTGGCACAGACCCACAGCACTTCACTGAGTGAGTAGTCAGATCCATGGCCCATCAGCTCTTGGAAACGTTTTTGTCCCTGCT
>PVKV010021547.1:0-37322 GCA_004027835.1 Alouatta palliata
GGGGATGTGGAGAAATAGGAACACTCTTACACTGTTGGTGGGAGTGTAAATTAGTTCAACCATTGTGGAAGACAGTGTGGCGATTCCTCAAGGACCTAGAAATAGAAATTCCATTTGACCCAGCAATCCCATTACTGGGTATATATCCAAAGGTTTATAAATCATTCTACTATAAGGACACATGCACACGAATGTTCATCACAGCACAGTTTACAATAGCAAAGACCTGGAACCAACCCAAATGCCCATCGATGATAGACTGGACTGCGAAAATGTGGCACATATACACCATGGAATATTATGCAGCCATCAAAAACGATGAGTTGGCATCCTTTGTAGGGACATGGATGAACCTGGAAACCATCATTCTCAGCAAACTGACACAAGAACAGAAAACCAAACACCGCATATTCTCACTCATAGACGGGTGTTGAACAGTGAGAACACATGGACACAGGGAGGGGAGCATCTCACACTGGGGTCTGTCGGGGGGAAAAAGGGGAGGGACAGCAAGGAGTGGGGAGTTGGGGAGGGATAGCATGGGGAGAAATAACAGATACAGGTGATGGGGAGGAAGGCAGCAAATCACACTGCCATGTGTGTACCTATGTAACAATCTTGCATGTTCTTCACATGTACCCCCAAACCTAAAATGCAATAAAAAGTATATATATTAAAAATAAATAAATAAATAAAATGCAGAGAAAAAAAAGAAAAAGAAAAAAAAACATTATATATATTAAAAAGAAACTAAAATTTTAAAAGTTATAAATGCACATAGTTTTAAAATTCAAATAATGCTACAGCATTTAAAGAAAAGCAACAATACCTTTTTCCCCTTTTTAACAAAAATTCCTACTTACAAAAATTCCTACCTAACCCTACCTATTGTTACCTCCAGATACAACCATTTTAAAGGTCCTTAGCTACTTTGTTTGAAATTTATCTTCAGATAGTTACTTTTTGATTCTTTATTTCACACAGATTGCCTTTCTCTATGGCAGATGAGGATTTATCCTTTTACATGCACCCTTGGTCCATGCACAACACCTACACCCCTCTTCAATTCCAAGCTGTGTGATAATTTTCAGTTTGATCAATATTCTCCTTATTATGATTTCACAAATATTATTATAATATACTTCATGGCTAAGCTGTGTCAAATGTCATATTATGATTATGTTTCCTTTCCTATAAGCGTATTGACTTTTCTAAAGTTAATGATTGCTCCATTTTTCTTTGTTTTCTGTAACCAAATTATTCCCCAATCCTTCTTTATAAGTATAAATCTCTCCTTGATACATTTGAACATATCAGATATCCTATTTTGTTCTCTCTCTTCCTCCCTCCTTTCTTTTCCTTTTTCTTTCATTTGCCCTTCCTTTCTTGATTTTCATAATTTCATTTATATATAGAGAGATAACCATGCAAAATTAAATAACATATTGTTTAGGAATATTTAAACACACATTCACATACGCTGATATGGTTTGGACGTTTGTCCTCTCTAAATCTCATGTTGAAATGTGATTCCCAATGTTGGAAGTGGGTCTCGTAGGAGGTATTTGGGTCATGAGGGTAAATCCCTCATGCATGGCTTGAGGCCCTCCCCATGGTAATGAGTTACCATGAGAGATGATTGTTAAAAAGAATTTGGGACCTCCCTTTTCTTTCTCTTGCTGCTGTCCTTGCCGTGTGATGCACCTGCTCCCTCTTTACCTTCTGCCATGATTGAAACTTCCTGAGGCCCTCACCAGAATCAGATGCTGGTGCCATGCTTCTGGTACAGTCTGAAGAACCATGGGCAATATAAACATTTTTTATAAATGAATTATAGCAATGCAGAATAGTCACACACACACAGCCCTCAGAAACACCGTTTGGGAGCCATGATACTTCTGAAGGCAAAGAAAAGAGCGTGAGAAGGAAAACACATTCTGTGTTGGGGCAGGATAGGCGTTTAAAGGTAATGATAATATTCTGATTCTTAAATTTGGTTGCTGAGTGCTCTTTATACCCCACCACATTTTGTAACTACTGAACAATAAAAACTGTTCTAAAGAGTCAATGCTCCCTTTCCCTCCACTGTTTTATCCTTCACATTAGGTGACCACTTTCTTTTCAGGTGATTATTTTGGTCCTTAATTTATGTCTCATGGTAATATGCTTAAATTGCTACTTAAAAATATTGTTACTTCTTGACAATGTTACATCTTAAACTTTATTGTTGATCCTCTTAGCTGATGAGAATTCAGACTTTTTATTTTCCACACCACCCACTAAGAAGCATCCTTCCTATCACCCCTTATTCCATTTATTTTTGGTATGTTTGCTTTTCTTAGTACTTACTTATTTAAGTAAAAACTCTACAATTGCTTAAATTTTTATCTAAGATGTGCAGACACATGGAAAGATGTTTCCACTGCAACCTGCTTTGGAAGTCTTTGCTAAACCCATTAACCTTCTTCAATCTGGATTGATTTGCCTCTAAATCTGCACCAAGCTCTTATCCTGGGATTTACCCTCACCACCACTCTGGGAATTCTTCTCACCTCTAATTATTGATCTCTTGATTCTGTTTTCCTCTGTCTTACTCTCTTAGGTTTCATTACCATTTTGAAAGAGATATTCTCTAGTATGCTTCTCAATGAAGGCCCATGATAGATAAATACATTACAAATGTGCTTCTGATTTTTAGATTGAGTCAATAAAGTGATTCTAATTTTGCAATAATGCTTTCATTCAGAATTTGCTAATACATTGCTTCTTTCTTTTCCAGCTTCCAACCTGCTGTTGAGAATTTCAAAGACATTCTGATTCCTAATCATTTGTATATGTCCTGTTCTCTAATCACCTGACATTTTGTAGATTATTTTCTTTGTTATTAAGGTTCCAGTGTTTCATAATAAAGTTCATTGATGTGGGTCTATTTTATTTAGTTTCCTGGCAGATGGATAATTTTTTTTAATATCTAATGATGATTTTCTCCATTCTGTTTCCCTTCTGTTCTCTAGGGGAATTTCTATTGTTTGGTTGTTAGAACTCTTGGTTTAATCACCTAATTGATTTTTTTCTTTTCTCTTTTTATGACAGAGAATGTTGATCTCCATTATATGGTCTTTCTTCCTCCTTGAATTTATGGAATCTCTTGGTTTGTAGCTTGATACATGAACATCCAGCTACTTTCTATACTTTTCAGCCCTACTTATCATTAAGTATGGAACTAAGTTCTGGCTAATGGAATTGTGAGCAAAAGGTATGCAAAATCTCCCTTTATGCACAACATCAGCCTTACAAGGAAGCTGCATGCTTCCATTTTTTCCTTTGCAGATAGTTGGAATAGGTACGTGGTGGTGATAAACCAAAGGAAACTTTCAGGGGATGGAATAGCAACAAAATATAAGGAACATGGGCCTTTAGGTGATTTCATTGATAATAACAGATGCCCTACTGTATTATGGTATTATTGATCAGTTTGGATTTGTGTGTGTGTGTGTGTGTGTGTGTGTGTGTGAGAGAGAGAGAGAGAGAGAGAGAGACTGAGAGAGAAACCTAACTTATTTAAGCCAGTCTTATTTTTATCTTTACTAAAGCATCAAGCCAATAACCTGAGCGTAATGTGCTCTTTTTTTCCTTGTCTTACTGTGAGAGTTTCTCTAGTTTATCTTACAAACTTTGTATTAATTTTCTCCCTTCCCTCCATTTCTTTTCTTATAGTTTAAATTTTCAAAAACTGCTCCCACTTTTAAAAAATAATATGCTGGGTTTTTGTTTTCCTCTTGGATTCAATATCTTCTCTTATCTCTTGCGTATAGTATCTCGTTAAGTTTTAATCTTTCAGCATAGTCTTTTCTTCCATATTCCAATTACTCTTTTGTTTGTTTTGTTTTCCATCTTTCATATTTCTGACAATATTTACATGATTACCCTTACCTAGGTCTGGGAAATTAAATCGTAGATTGGACTCTATTAATGCCTCACTAGATCTTAACTGCAAGCTTAACTGCAGAGTGATGTGCATGGCAAATTCAGATAGGATTTGTCCAAAGTCAGAATCTCCAAATCTTTTCTCCTGGGCTGGTCAGATTCCTTAGAGAGTGAAGTTCTTGTCTCTGGGATTCTAGGAATATGAGCCCCAGAGATATGATAAAGATACGAAAGAAGCCTGGGCATGGGCTGTTGTCTCAGGCATTACTGTGCATCCAGTCACTAAATGTACCTGTTTGTAGTGTAATACTTCCTCAAATCCAGAGATCCTTTAACAAATGGTCAGTCTTCTTCTAGGATAGTAAGGCAGGTGCTACTTGAATGGAATCTGGGAACAACCTAGTTTATTCTTACACTAACTTTGTCCCCTTCATTGTACCTTCCTCTTCTCTCTGTAACCATTTTCTGAGTTATTGGTGCTATTAATATTTGAACCTTTTGGGGAATCTGAATTGTTAACCCAATTAGTGCTTGGTTTTCCCCATTGCTGGCTTAGAATTTAATTTTTTCATGTCCCTTAAGGTCTTCACTCTATTTGCTTTCTATTTTTAAAAACTCTGCAGCCCATCTCATCTTTCACGCTCTATCTGTCCTGCGGTTTTCTGAGCGAAACCAAACAGAACAAAACAAAACTGTCTATCATTTTGGTGGGCTGTGCTCAGGTTGCCATCTACACATAAAAGTTCTACCTGCCTTTCTTGGTATTTTTGTTCTAATAACTGGAGCTATATAGTATCTCTTGTCACGCTTGTGTATTAGATGGTTGCTGATATCCACACAGGATGCTGTAGGGGTTTCTATTGCTATCTTTTTGTTCCCTCTTAACTCAGGCTAGGCTGGTCTCAAGAATTACATGCAAACGACTCAGGTTTAGTTTTTAAAGTTTTATTTCATTAAAAAGTATCTCAATTCCCATTTGTTTTTCCCCCCAATTCATTTATATAGTAAAAATTTCTGTCTTAATTTTTTTTTTTTTTGAAAAATGAAACTTGTTAGTAATCTCATGTTTAATGTTTAAGACTCGGTTTTACCTAATAATAATATTTACTTAAAATTATAGTACCCAAAAGAATTAGGACTTGAACTCTAAGTATTTGATTTCAAATTGAAACATGCTCTTTCCACTTAATTTATTTCATTTTTATTCATCAACAAATAAGCCTTTATGTGTTTGCTATGTGTTTGGTACTGAGTGCTGAAATCAGAGTGATAGAGTGGATCACACTATTGTCAGCTTCTATGATCCTGTAGAAGTTATACTCAGGGAGAAATGGGAAAAGTATCAATTATTTTATAAATAGGGTTTTTAAAATATATATTAGCAGGCAGAAGTTGAACAAATTTATCTACTTTTTCTCTCTCCCCACATGTTATTCAATTACTCTGAGTTGACTGAAGGCTATTCTGGTTTGATTTTAAATTAGCTGAGTAGAAGGCCGGTCTCTGTGAATGAAATTTGAACTAAAAACTGAATGTGGTTACTGTGGATGCCCTGTGTAACCAGCAAGGCAGTTCTGGGCTTGAATGACAAGAATGCAGACATTTTGAGGTTAAGAGGAAGAATAATCTAGGAAGAGAAAGCAACTTCCTATGCAAAGGAGAATGCTTCTACAACTTGCTAAGATATGAATAAGAAAGAGGATAAATGTATTTACACAAGAAAGTGACGGAGAGAGAGAAAGGAATTGTGCAAGGTGAAACACAGGTACCAGATCAGGAAGACTCTAAAACCAGAATCAAAGTTTATTATAAGTAAGATGCAAATATTTAAAGCATAATTTAGAGATTGTATGTAATAAGAAGTTGCTGAAGTAAAGTATTTAAGCTGAAGTGTAGTGTGAAGATATGATACGGTTTCCATTTTTAATAGAACACTCTATTTGCTAGGGAGATGATTGAGTGAAGGGAACTTATATTTTCAGGATACATATTTGAAGGAATGACACAGGGTTTGCTAGTGTGCTGGATGTTGCAGTGAGGAAGGGAGAGGAATGAAGAACGACTTTTTGGTGTTGGCTTGAACAATTGGGTAGGTAATGGTTGCATATACTGAAATAAAGAAGACAGGATGAGGAACAAGTTTACAATAATATCAAGTATTTTGTTTGATCCTGTTAAATCTATAATGGATATCTGTCACTCAAGGGAAAGGACAGACAGGCAGTTATTAGTCTCCGGACTTTAGTTATAGAGATGTAGATTTTGGAGTATATAGATATTATTTAAAACCATTGATCTAGATGAAATTACTTATCTAGAGAAAAAATTTGCTTGAAGAGACAGGAGCTTAGAACTACACCCTAGAGCACTTATGTGTGAAAGAAATAACAACGAAGAAAATAGCAACGAAGTTTATGAAAGAAAAGCAAAAATGGAAGAGATAGAAGAAAAACAAAACAGGAAAATGGTAGGACTGAAGTCAAGAAAAAATACTGTTTCAACACATGTCAACTCTACTGAATGCTGTTGAAGGATCAAGAAAGTAAAGAGACAAGTTTTGCTAATTATTACATTTATCAAATCTCTTGTGATCATAGCAGCTTCCTAAAGGAGTGGAATGTGGAGTCATTTTGAAAATATTTCAGGAAAAAAATGAAAGCGATGAGGAAGTGAAGATGTGATTGTAGATTATTCTTTCAAGTGGTTTAACTGGGAAGGGAATCAGAGAAGTTTAGCAATAGATGGAATAAAAAGTGAGAATTTAGAGTTTTACTTATTTTTTAGTTGGAGATTTAACAAATGATTCTATTAAACCGGTAGAGAAGAGACAGATACACTGATGTTGCAGGAAAAGAGGAAGTCAGGCTATCACTGTTTGCAGATGATATGATTGTATACTTAGAAAATCCTAAGGACTCCGCCAAAAGACACTTGGATTTTAAAATCAAATTCAGTAAAGTCTTAGGTTACAAAATCAATGTACACAAATTGGTAGCACTGCTGTACACTAACAATAACAAAGCTGATAATCAAATCAAGAATTCAAACCCTTTTACACCAGCTACAAAAACAAAACAACCCCCCATCCACAAAAAAAAAAAAAAAAAAAAAAAACCCTAGGAATATACCTAACCAAAGAGGTGAAAGATCTCTACAAGAAGAACTACAAAATACTGCCGAAATAAATCACAGATGACACAAACCAATGGAAACACATTCCTTGCTCATGGAGTCGAAGAATCAATATTGTGAAAATGACTGTGCTGCCCAAAGCAATCTACAGATTCAATGGAATTCCCATCAAAATATCAATACTAGTTTTTAGAGAATTCAAAGAAACAATCCTAAAATTCACAAGGAACCAGAAAAGAGTCTGAATAGCCAAAACAATAGTAAGCAAAAGGAACAAATCTGGCGACATGATATTACTAGACTTTAAGTTATACTACAAGGCTGTAGTTACCAAAACAGCATGGTACTGATATAAAAGTAGGCATATAGACCAATAGAACAGAGTAGAGAACCTAGAAATAAAGCTAAGTGCATACAGCCAGCTAATATTTAACAACATATACAAAAACACCTTGTTTAATAAATGATGCTAGGAAAACTGACAAGCCACATGTAGAAGAAAAAAACTGGATCCCTATCTCTCACTATACACAAAAATCAACTCAAGATGGATCAAAGACTTAAATATAAGACCTGAAACTATAAAATTTCTAGAAAACAACTTTGGAAAACTTTTCTAGACATCAGCCTAGGCAAAGAATTCATGAGTAAGACCCCAAAAGCAAATGCAACAAAAATAAAAATAAATGGGACCAAATTAAACTAAAAAGCTTTTGCATAGCAAAATAAATTATCAACAGAGTAAACAGGCAACCCACAGAATGGGAGTGAATATTTGTGAACTACGCATTTGAGAAAGGACTAGTGTTCAGATCTATAAGGAATTCAAACAAATCACCACAAATAATCCCATTAAAAAGTGGGCAGTGGACATGAGTAGACAATTTTCAAAAGAAGATACACAAATGGCCAAGAAATGTGAAAAAATGCTCAACATCACTAATCATCAGAGAAATGCAAATTAAAACCACAATGAGATACCCCCTTATTCCTGCAAGAATGGCTATTTTAAAAAGTAAAAAAATAATAGATGTTGGTGTGGATGTAAGGAGAAGGGAACACTTAGGCACTGTTGCTGGGAATGCAAATTAGTACAACCTCTATAGAAAACAGCATGTATTTTTTTAAAGAGCTAAAAGTAGATCCACCATTTGATCCAGCAATCCCACTACTGGATACCTATCCAAGGAAAAAGAAGTCATTATACGAAAAAGACACTTACTTGTACATGTATGTTTATAGCAACACAATTTACAATTGCAAATCTGTGGAACCAACCTAAGTGCCCATGGACTAACGAGTGTATAAAGAAAATATGGTATATATATACCATGGAATACTACTCAATCATTAAAACGAATTACATAATGTCTTTTGCAGCAACTTGGATGAAGCTGTAGGACATTATTCTAAGTAAAGTAACACAGGAGTGGAAAAGTAAAAATCATATGGTCTCACTTGTAAGTGGGAGCTAAGCTATGGGTGTTCAGGGATAAAAAAACTACACATTAGGTACAATGTACACTACTCAGGTGATGGGTGCACTAAAATGTCAGAATTCACCACTATATAAACTTTTTTGTTACATGGATAAATTATATGTATGCCCCAGAAGCTGTTGAAATTTACAAGTTAGAAATAAAATATTAAAAAATAAATTAAATAAACGTTGAAATAAAGGAAGCAGGTGTTAATCAATGAGCAAAATCCTTGAGAAGCAGGAGTGGTTGGAATCCAGAGCAGGAAAGGCTAATATCTGATAGGAATGACAAGATATCCTGCAATTGCAATGAGAGAGAGAGGGAGAATATATAAATGCAAATGAACTGAAGATTCAATGGAAATAAGTGAGCAAGTTACTGTTTTATTATTTGAATAACATCATTAAAATAAGAGCAAGGTTATTTGCTCAAACAGTGGGGTGAGGAGCATGTTAGACTTAGTATCTCCAAACTTACACTTGGATTACGTGTTTTTTTAAAGCTGAATCATGATGCATTTCTCTGTTTAACCTTAGCATATGCCAGCAATAAAAATTATAGATTTATAATCCCTGAAATATGCATCACTAACCATTAACAACTTATCACTCAGATATAAGTTTGCTATATTGCCTCTACTCACTTAACTCTGAAGTTTTCATCTTGGGGTCAAAATATTAGCATACCGACTGTATATCCATAGTGAGTGATGATCACTATGAGAAATTTTTCAAATCATCATACTTTTTGTGTGCTATGTAAATCAATATTTGCTCACATTTCTGGCATATCCATAGTGTATAACCTTTTCCCACAGTGTGCATAGGCAAGCAATGTAACAATGAGAAAGCTTAGTCCCCACTGCAGCCTATATTAATCATCATGATCAACTTGTATTTAATAAGCACTGAATCTCATCAGGAGAGACTTCTGTTCCTATATCCCCAAGACAATGAGTTATTTAATTGTTTAATCCTATTTGAAAAAAAGAGTTTCATTTTTTTCTATAGAGTCTCCGAGACATTCCATTAAGAAGAAAATAAATGCTTAAGGATGTAAGAAATAACTTCCATATATCCCATTTGTGGTTTAGTTGAATAAGATGTAAAGCTATGTAAAACAGCAGACCCTATAGAGCTTTGAGACTTTGCTAAATATTGTTATGTGTTTCAGTGAAAATATTCACTTGCCCATTTTTCCTGATGACATTTTAAAAAATAAAGATGAAGCAAGATAAGTTATGTTGTCAGATTTTCTACTAGAGGGTTTTTTTAGTAGGAAGTATTTTATTTTAGAGAGAAGTACACTATTGTACACAGTAGGTTACTCAGTGTTTTAAGAAGGCTACTGTTTGGAAGAAAAAGGAGTCCATTAATCTATATGAGACTTAACCATTTATGTGATTAATTAATTAATAGTATGAATGACTTAATTTGCTTTTTGTAGATTAACAGTGTACTGTCTTATGCAGATTATCTGTAATGAAGTGAGGATATTGGACATACAACAGTGCTATACTCTATAAACTTATGGATTTTTAGAAAATGCACAACGAAGTGGATTCAAATGAAAATTATTATGTTTTAAATTAAAGATTTTAGAGAGGAAACAATTAATTAGATAAGCTGAAGCCAGAGCTGGGTCCATACAAGGATGAAATGCTTTTGTAGTATGATTAAAGAAGTCTCTATCCAAATTCTCTTCTTTGATCATGTTTTTCTTCGCTTTCACTCCCAGTAATTCTGCACTGTATTTTCTCCTTATCTCACCAAGATCCAACATCTTTATAGAAAATAAATGAATAAACAAATAAATACAAAAATACACACACAGAAATCAAATACACAGTATTCCGAAAGCCACTGCCAAATGTACATACGTTGCCTGGATGCCCTTTAACTCTTTTTCAAAAACATTTATCATGAACACGCTTACTTGAGAGAATGTGCATGCCACCATTACTTTGGATCATATTTTTCTTGATAATTAAATCACTGATATTGAACTTTTGATCTATGAGACACTTGGAACTTTCCTGATTTGAATGAGATTACCCTGTTGAGCCATAGAGCACTGAGAGGTTGACACTCAGGCCAGAGGAGACTTGATTAGGAGTGGGGGTGGCAGCAGCAATCATGCAGGTATAGCAGTTGTCATGCTTTATTAAGGTTGGTCCATTTACCTGAGACTGAGCATTTTGAGAGCTGTCACTCACTATCCTACAGCTTGCATATGCCTCCCACAAATCTAGAGAACTAAAACTGCTTGCTGGCTTGGACTGTGTCTGCACAACACAATTTTCCCAAACTGAAGAGGTCATGTCTGAGGTCAGAAGGTCCCAGAAGGAGAAGGAAGCATCATAACAAATGATATCATTACCTCCTTGCAATGTTACTTTTCCCAGTACTGTCTAATCTAATGATGGAACCAGTAACATCTTTTGAACTTCCATGTAGAGAGATTTATCCTTGCACAGAGAACTGAAGCTTGAAATGAGTTTAAAATATAAACCCATAAATTCTTATAAAACATATTTAAAATCAAGTAAAGAAAATGTTGTTTGAGGGCAGTAAAGAAGAGGTAGTAATGTGAAAGGACTTTAGCTTTTAATGAATATAAACCCCTATGTGTTTGTCTGCTCTATTTTTCTCGCAAGAAGTATGCTTTTGTAACTAAATATCTAACCAAGATACCACATATATAAATAAATAAAACCAAGAAGCAATCACTGGAACATCAGGTGGGTAAAGAAATCATACAGGAAAAATAGCTTTAAGAATACTGATCTAAGCCGGGCACTATGGCTCACATCTCTAATCCCAGCACTTCGGGAGGCTGAGGTGGGTGGATCACTTGAGATCAGGAGTTCTAGACCAGCCTGGCCAACATGGTGAAACCCTGTCTCTACTAAAAATACAAAAAAGTATCCGGACATGGTGGTGGGTGCCTGTAGTCCCAGCTGCTTGGGAGGCTGAGGCACGAGAATCACTTGAACCCAGGAGGCGGAGGTTGCCATGAGCCAAGATCATACCACTGCACTCCAGTCTGGGTGACAAAGTGACACTGTTTCAAAAAAAAAAAAAATACAAAAGTATACTGATCTAAAATAGTTATGTACTTCTTTTTTATTACCTACGAACCAATGCCTTTGAACTTTCTCTCTCACACCTCTCTTAATCAATCCCTTTAGGTGGCTAGGGCTTCCTCCCCTTCTATAATTCTTCCTAGTTGTTTTAGTGGAGGTGAAACCAGCCCACTTTCCTACTCCAGGGAACATATGGAAATATGGTGTATGTTTTGAGAGGGATTTTTTTTTTTTTTGGTCATTGAATGACTATGGAACACTGCTGCTATTTAGTAGCAGGAATGTCAAACATCCTGCAATGCATGTAAGAGTCTTGCAAAATAAAGAACTGTTATGCCCTACATGCCAATGGCATGTCTGTTGAGAAACAGTGTGTGACTGTTTCTAATGAGTTTTTATCTTTCAGTGATATGTGATCTACCATAAAGATTCGGTATTATGATTCACATAAATATCCCTTTATAGAAGTACCCTTAGAAATCTCTTTTACATTGAAACCCAAGAGTACATTTCCCTGTATGTAAACTTGAATCTTTATTCCATGATTATTCTATACAGTTAAAATCAAGTATAATTGTCAGAGCATAAGATATAAAAACATTAAGGCAAAAATAAATTTATAAAACTGACAGGCATTTCCTCATACTTCCAAATTCTTGAAGTTTGTGTTTCAGATAACATACTAGTTCTAACCCATTATTGGTTGGAACCTACCACTTCTGTGGATATCATTTTCACTTCATGCTCACAACTCTATTTAGTCTAATAGTGACTCTAGTTATGGCCATTTGGGAATATTCAAATTGCTCTGGGGCAATTCACCCATTCTAAGCCTTCCTCTGTGATTCTGAGAAAGTAACTTGGAAGACAGAGAGAGGGAAAAGGCAGAGAGAGAGAGAAAGAAAGAAAAAGGGAGGGAGAAGGAGGGATGAAGAGACAGACAGTTATTTTTCATTACAATTTGCAATTTATTTTCTGAAACAGCAAGACCTTTCTCACTTAAACTTCCTTCTGATTGATTCAAAGATTGAACTCTGTTTTTCTTATTTTCTGTTGTCAGTCTATCAGCATGCTCAGTTTTCTTTTTTGGTATAGTCATTACAACTGAAATTTGTTATTTACTAAGTTTATAACCACAACTTCTCTGTATGGTAGATATATGAAATTAATAAAGTGTTAGTTTTCCAATTACTCTCATTTTATTTCAGGATGGACAGACTTTCTTCATAAAAATTAAGAAAAAAAAAGAAAAAACAAAACAAAAAAATTAAAAACATTTTTGTTTTGATTTCATTGTGCCATGTATCTGGCTAGATTACAACTTTTATTTTTATTCTATTTTTATGGCCTTGTAGGAATTTAGTTTTAGTGTACATCTGTGGTTGAAAGCATATTTGCTTTTGTATTGGAATCCTCTTAAATTGTGCTGAAAATCATTCTTTACTCAAAGAATCACCATATGTGCTCTTTGGTTCTTCCAGGGGGTATACATATCATTGATTTTGGCAGTAATTCCTATATATATCAGTACATTGAAATTTAATGAACCTCACTTGAAAGTATATTTTGCAAGCAAACTATAAGAAATCAGGAGTAAACTAATTTAAGCTTTATTATTGAAAACATTTAACCTACAAGATGTAGATACCATAAACGTGACCATAGTGAATCGAATCAGTGCAGGTTTATAATCTTCATGGATTTGAAACCTGACTGATCAGAACTTACAGATTTACAATTTATCTTATATAGTTTTAGATTGGTCTAAGGTGGTATCTTTTTCTATCTTCATTGCCTTAAAATTCCCCAGTAGTTTACTTTGTTCTATCCAGTAAGCTGAATCCAAAGGTACGTGTTTGGTGAATAATTGAATGGTGAATGAATGAATCATGGATCAGAAGAAGAACTGAAGAATAAAGAAATCACTGGGTGTCTAATATTCACATAGAGAAACATACTCATTTCATTATAGAGGCTTAAAAGGATGTCTAGAATAAGTTAAAGGGTCTAAAATTTGTAAAAGTAAAATCCACTGGATCAAGTTCAAAATTTATGCCTGTAAGAAAAAAAATCTTTGGACAAAGGTAGATACTTTAGAGCAATGCTTTGTTCAATGGATCTTTCCATTATTGCAAATATTCTATGTTTACACTGCCCAGTATGATAGCCTATGACTACATGTGGCTATCGAGTAATTAAAATGCAGCTAAAGTAATTTAATAATTCAATTTTTAGTGTTACCTAAATCTAATCAATAGCCACATACATTGGTCAGCATACCTCTAGAGAGTTCTTTGTAATGCAAGACAGGTATGGAAGCAAGAATAATCCAACCAAAAGTAACGAAAACTGGAACTAAGTAGAAACAACCCTTCCACATTTCTTATAATTATTAGTCATTTATTTCTTCAATGAGTCCATATACACAAATATTGCACATCACAGACAAACCACCAGCAATAGATTATTATATATGCAAAGACTGAGAAATTATGCCACTCGTGAACATTTTCTGAAAAACATGAATAATGAATACTCCAGCTGGGAGACAAATCAGCCAAATATGCATAGTTATAAAAAGTTTGCTGCTACAAATGAAGCAGATAATATAGCTTTGTCCAAGCAATGCCTTTATATATAGTGATGAAATAATGCATATGTGCATATGCCAAATGAGCCTGCTTTATATTTATAGTCAAAAAGAATGAAGATTGTGTTTAAACTTGTAGAAAGTTGGGTTATATTTTAGATCAATTGTAAAATGAAGAAATTTTATCCTCTGCAGTTGTTCAGCATAAAAATCAGTACTAGGTATTCTAAGGAAACTCTATTCCTACTGCTTTTTTTTTTTTAAATAAAATCATATTATGTTTTTGAAGTGCATTTTAATAATGTGCATTTTAAAAAATTCTTATAACACTGTGAATTTAGCAAGGCAGGTGTTATTCTCACTAAATTTTTAGAAAGCAAAGAATGTAAAGGATGTATGGGCCTCACGTAATACCACGTAGTTAGTAAGCAAGTAGAACCAGAACCTCAAGTGGGATTTTGAGAAACGAATGTGTGCAGTGCTCTTTCTACTCCAAATTCCCGCTCCTATATTAATCACAATGATAATGAATACAATAGTGAGAAAATGATGGTGTTGATAGTTATAATCACCATAGCCTTCATAAAGATATATACATACACCATAGTATTACCAAAGTGGAGTAACTTGTTGATTAATTGTATATTTCCATTGCCACATGTAGGGTATTTTTTTTTTTTTGAAATTGTAGTGTTCTTTTTAAATTGTAGGTCATATTCAAATAAGTTTTAAGGTACTATGATATTTTTCCTCTACTCCATGCAACTTCCCTTGTATATTCTGGTTTGCAATGTTCTCTTCTCTACATCATCCCGCTGATTTCTGACTCTGGTCTTAGTCGTCAAATTTTCTGAAAAAGCTTACATTGATTTATTTTTGCACAATTTATTAGAAGACTCAAAATATAAAAATCTATGTCAAATATTTTTATAGTCCACTCAAATTGGTGAGTTAAAAATTTAAATGTATTCCACTTTTCAAAATCAAATATGACTTTAACAAATCAATTATTAATGGGAATTTAAAAAAATCCCCACAGCATATCATTTTTATGCTATTACACAGATAATTTTCCTTTTAAGGAGGGCTTTGTATCATTGCCATTTACTTTCAATCAGATTTAACATTGTTTTGCATTACATCTACTCTGATACAGTCTACTAATCTTAATATCATTAACAAATTGAATTGATATAATTAAGGAACAGAGACTAAGTATTTTGTTATTATACTTGATAATATAATCATTTTCCCCATAAGAGTTTCCTTAATTTTACTATTTGAAAAAATATTCTGAGTAGTTTTAAATAATGGTTCATTTTCTAAGAAATCTAATAAAATCTAATTGCTTAAAAAGTATGTTTCCTGAGAATTTGTTTTTAAAAAAAGTGTTCTAATTAGGTTTCATGTAGAGATTTATTGAGTGTTCATATAATTATCAAATAATGAGATTATTATGTTGGTATTTCCCATAGCGGAAATATTTACTTTGTTCAAAAATATTATCTTGCAAACACTTGCATACAAGAACACTCTTTAAAGGGTTAGAAATCATTGAAACAATATTAACGAAATCAAAGAAATGCAAAGTAGGTAAAAAAATCATTAAGTAATAAAAGGCAGGCTTTCATTATGTTTAATATGTTTAAACAAATCATTCTTTTCCACCCACATTCAAAAAGGGAATACAATTAAAAATTAACAAAGAAGTGATGAGAAATTTTAGTTTCACCAAGTTGGTAAATTGAGCTACCTTTTACTTTCTCAGTTAAAAGATTCACACACACACACACGCACACACGCACCTACAAATATAAGTAGCTGTATTTATAAAAAAAAAGAAGCCTCAATTGCTTAAGCTGAAGAGGGAAGAAATAATAAGAGAAGTCAGTGCAGGAACCCATAGGAAGGGTAGCTCAGATGTTGACATTCCTGTATAGAGCTTAGAATTTTGATACCTATACAAGCACTGTAGATTTGTCCGTGGTCTGGAAGGGTGAGCAGTGAAATTCTCACACTGATCCAGAACACTGTAAGAAATACCATCTAGGGACTACAGAATAATGAACTACCAAAGCACTTCTTATTGGTTCAGGACAGTTACAGGGAAGTGTGTCTTCTCCGTTCTAGGCTGAAGATATAAGCCACTGGAAACAAGTCTGAACTACAAGGTATGGTGGATTCAGAATTTAGAATATCTTGAGGGAATCCTAGGCCTAAAAATAGCACTATTAAGAAAACAGGACCAACCCCAAGGAACCCTTCTAAGATACCCTGTAAAAACAAACGTAAACTGCTACACAAGGACAATGCCTCATCTCAGGTCACCTGTGAATCCCACAGGAAAACAACATCAAACAACTAAATTTTCTCAGGTCCAACATGCTTCCCTGGCCCCAAACACACGTTCGCACTAAAATCAGCTGTAATAAGCCAAAATTAAAAATTAAGAAATAATGGGATCAATATACTCTCAAGGAAGTCAGTGGCAGACAAAATAAATAGAAGGATTGGCACTCAGTCACCCCAACAACTTGAATAATAGAATAACCTGACAGTGACCAAAAACTAAGTTTTTTTTTTAAAAAAAACCAAAGATATGAAAAAAGAAATATATGCTATAATGAAAATAAAACTCTTTATGAAAAAATAAAAAGACTTGGAAAAGTACCTAGTGGAATGTCTAGAAATAAGATACGTAGTCATTGAAGTTAAAAAATTAGTGTATGATTTGAATAACAGATTAGGATAAAGTAAATCCTAAGAGAGCATATACTAATATGCAAGAGTCTAATGATAGACAAATATTCCCAGAGAAAATTCATTCCTTTTGAACCTACACTCTAGAGCTAAGACCATATTTCCCTCAGACTTTCCACCTTATATTTACAGGGATCCAGAGAGGACTGAAGCTCAGCAGAATATAATCTGATTCCCTAGATGTTCTCAGTTCATCACTGCTTTTCAAGAGAGAGTCATGTTTTCTCCAAGAACCTGTTAGAGATCAACACCTATCACCATGCACTTGGGATTAAAACCGGACTTCCCCAGCCTTCCTCAATTTCAGTGACACAGATCAAATGGGAACCTTCTAATAAATCTGCCACACTCTCAAAGGGATTAGGAGTGTGTCTTGCTATGCAACTATTATGAATCCGTAATAATTAAAAGTAAAAAAATATTTTTAAGGAGTGTATCTTGCATTCTGGGACCATGACCACTCATCCTAAGACCATTTACCCGATTACCAGGGTCCAGAAAGGAGAAATGCATTCAGAATAACATCTGACTTTCCCAGATATCCTCAGGAAGAACATGGATTTCAGCTTGTTTGAGGCAGTCTCCATTTGAGCTGCTTGTCTCAGGAATTACAGCTAGTGCACTCTTTGCTCCTAAAAGTATTTAAGAACAATTGTCCTACCTAAACACCATCAACACATCCTTTAAGTGTTTCTTCCCCATAAGG
Organism: Alouatta palliata; assembly: GCA_004027835.1. Lineage (NCBI taxonomy): Eukaryota > Metazoa > Chordata > Mammalia > Primates > Atelidae > Alouatta > Alouatta palliata. Next base: position 17,682 of record PVKV010021547.1, read on the forward strand.
GTTCAAAAGTCATTTCCAGGTAACACCTACCCTCCTGGACTTTATGCCACATAAGAACCACCATATTCTCAATTTTCTCCTCTTCTTTAACTCCTCCTCAAATTGTAAAACCCATCCGTTATGTCCTCTGAAATGTATGGACCATTATTACCAAAATTCCTTATTATATACTCCCCTGCTTCTCTGAAACCCCCGAAAATGTGATTCTTCTCTAAGAACACCGCTTTCACTGCAGCCTGATCATGTGGTGATTGTATTTCTACTTGGTTGCCTATTAGAAATTTCAAACTAACACATTTAAAAGTGAATTCCTGATCTTACTCTTAAATTTATCCTTCTCTAGTCTTCTTATGCTTAGTTCAAATTCTGGAGTCATAGCTACCCCTCAGTTTCTCTTTTATACTACATGCAATCTGCCAATAAATCACATTACAAATCTAGCTTTAATATTTCTTCTGCTTCACTGCTATCACTCTGGTTCTGGCTCTACTTTCTTTCTTAGATTTCTGCAACATCTAACCAGTCTCCCTTTTCTCCCTCTTACCGCTTTTAGAATATTTCCAACACAACAGGCAGAGTAATCGGATCGTGCTGTAAATTACATCGTGTCACTTCTCTGCCCCCAAACCTGTAATAGCCTACCTCCTTGCAAGGTCTCACGTAACTATTCAGTTACTCCTTGACTTAACTTCCACTTTATTTCCATTCCCTGATTCAACTTTAGCCACATTGACACATCTTTTCTAAATGGCTTTTGCCTCTGTTTATAGTGCTCTGGTTTGGATATTCACACAGCTTCCTATATGCCTTAAGTCTTTTGTCAACTATCACATACTCAATGGACTTTACACTGATGACTGTTAAAAAGTCTCTAGGGTTTTCTCAGTGTCTCATCCTACATGACTTTTTTTTTTTTCTATTGCGTTAATCATTCAATAACAGGCTGAATTCTTTTGTCAACTATCACATACTCAATGGACTTTACACTGATGACTGTTAAAAAGTCTCTAGGGTTTTCTCAGTGTCTCATCCTATATGACTTTTTTTTTTCTATTGCGTTAATCATTCAATAACAGGCTGAATAATGGCCTCTGAATACATCCAGGTCCTACTTCTTTAAATCTGTGAATGTTACTTTATATGGCAAAAGGTACTTTGCAGATGTAATGAAATTAAGGGTTTTGAGATGGGGAGATCATACTCGTTTATCCATGTGTGCAGGGCCCCAAATGCAATCACATGTGGACTTAGAGAGGCAAAAGGATATTTTAATACAGAAAAGGAGAAGATGTGATGATGAAAGAAAGTGGTTGGAATGACGTGAGGAGGCTCTTACCAGTCAGGGAATGCAGCTGACCTCTATAAACTAGAAAAGACAAGGAGACAGATTGTTCCCTACAGTCTTGTGTCAGACGTCTGGCCTTTTAAACTATAAGAGAAGAAATCTTTATTGCTTTAAGCCACCAAACTTGTGGTAAACTGTTACAACAGCCATAGTGAACTATGAATCAACTTAAGGCATAATTTGCTTATTTATTTTGTTTCTTAATATTGTATCATTTTCTGTACTAAGATGTATGTCCCAAGGGGCATTTCGTTGGCTGGTATAGTCCTATTTATCAGAAAGTGCTTGGCACAAAGCAGCTGCTTGACAAATAATTGTTAAAGAAATTTGCTAAAATCGCAGTGATTAAAACAATGAAGCCTCCTACTTCCTGCTTTTCTTCCAGATAGAATGTTCAACTATATATTTCTCCAATATCGTGTTTCTTATTTGATTGTGCTTATTCTTTCGACACTGAACCTATATTCAGCTTCCTTATGTCTACTTTCAATTCAGACTAAAGATTTAAAATTTCAAGCACATCTAGATTTATAATTTTGTGTTAATTATTTTAAATTTAAATACCCTATATTTCTCTCCATTGGTATTATCACTTTAATTTTCTATTTCTTAATTATTTTAATAAAATACATTTCTATGAATGATATCTTACCTGGATGCCATAGCAATATACTCAAGGATGACTCCTGTGGTTGAAACCGGGTAGGAACACTTGAGCCCATCAAGCTACTACCTGATAATATTCATTAGGTTTTCCATTATGACCTCAGGGCATTTAAGAAAACTCTAAAACTCTGTGTAAGACATTTTACATTTCCTGCAACAATATATTAATTACTAATTTAATATTTTTCTCTAAGTATGATAATGCTTAAAATGAGTACTTGACTGAAAGAAAATGGCATTGTAAATAGACACATTTAAGAATATCACAAAAATACAATAGTCAGTCATGATTCTGAAGTTGTAGTAGAGATCTTCAGACAAGTTATTTTTATTTATTTATTTATTTTTATATACTTTTTATTGCATTTTAGGTTTGGGGGTACAAGAACATGCAAGATTGTTACATAGGTACACACATGGCAGTGTGATTTGCTGCCTTCCTCCCCATCACCTGTATCTGTTATTTCTCCCCATGCTATCCCTCCCCAACTCCCCACCCCCTGCAAGTTATTTTTATAAATTCATTTTTTTCTGACGTTTTCATTTTTTGACTGGAAATAAGTTATTTGGATTCAAGAAGCCAAATGGTTTACATGAATTATTTGTGTCTTTCTCATTCACTTCATCTTCTCTGCAAATAAAACAATTTTTTTTTGTTTTGTTTTTACTTTCTCACACTTTCTTCTTGTGGTTCTTGGCTTGAATGTCCTTTCTTTGAATCTGCTACTAAACATCTCAGTTGAAATCATTTCATATAAGATTTCATTTCATTCTTTTCATCTCACTGCCTATTTAAAAAAAAATACTAAATTTAATAAGGGAAATACTTAAGTTTAAATAATCTCTAAGGTTCTTAGCACTACAAGATAAACTGTAACACTGTAAATTGCTGGTTTCCATTTTACAGTGAAAATAACAGACTTTGAAAATGTGCTCACGCCTGTAATCCCAGCACTTTGTGAGGCTGAGGCGGGTGGATCACGAGGTCAGGAGCGAGAGACCATCCTGACTAACATGGTGAAACACTGTCTCTACTAAAAATCCAAAAAAATAGACGGGTGTGGTGGCGCTCGCCTGTAGTCCCAGCTACTCAGAAAGCTGAGGCAGGCGAATCACTTGAACTCAGGAGGCGGAGTTTTCAGTGAGCCGGGATGGCTCCACTGCACTCCAGCCTGGCGACAGCGCGAGACTCCGTCTCAAAAAGAGAAAGAAAGAAAATGTGCAATATTGATTTCGATGCTATCTGCACTTCTCATTAGTTATCTAGTCTTAAAAAAGTGACTTCAATGTAATATCTTCTCTATCAAGTGTTTTCCCCCCACAAATCATTAGTTTCCATGAGTGCTATGGTCTGAATATTTATATTCCCTCAAAATTCAAATGTTAAAATCCTAATCCCCAAGATGATGGTATTAGGAGGTGGCACCTTTGGAAGGACGTAACAGCATGTGGATGAAGCCCTCCTGATTTGAATTACTGCCCTTACAAAAGAGGCCCAAAGGAGGCTCCCATCCTTTCTACCTTGTGAAGTTACAATGAAGATTGGCCTGAATTCACCATACTCAGACGCTGCCAGCACCTGGATCTTAGACTTTCCAACTCCCAGAACTGTAAGAAGTAAATTTCTTTTGTATATAAGTTATTCAGTTCACGGATTTTGTTATAGCAGCCTGCATGCACTAAGACAATGAGTTCTACCTGTTCTGTTAAATTAGTGCCGTAGCACCCTACACCCAGCATGCAGACATTCCCATATTTGTGCATAAGTAGTTTGTTTGGGAAATAATGACCAGGGGCACAGAGAAGATGGGAAAGCCCATGCTGAGGTTGTTTGCTGAGTTGGTAACTGCGGTGGACAATTGAGACTCAGTCAAGCCAAGAGATTTTAAAAGACCACAAACCATGTACTTCTGAATTGTCTATTAGTGTCTACAGAGTCACTATTGCGATTAGAGTTTGCAGCATGGGAAGAGAGAGGAACAAGTGGGGATGGGGGTTGTTGTTAAAAAAAACAAAAACACAGGCTCACCTCACCACAGGAGGGCCTGAGGGGAACTCTGGTCAAGAGTCACCTCATGGGATAAGATAGCTTCCCCACATTTTCACATTGAACATGCATAAATGAGAAGTTCAGAATCACTGAGGTGTAAGTGGTTGTCAGGTTGCACCATCTTGAACATGGTTGCCATAAATATGGATGAAGTTAATTTGGGTCCAGCAGAAACTAGGTGAAGCACAAGAGTTGTCTGTTACAACGGGGGATGTCTAGAACCTAGCACAGATTTGAGCTTCTAATATCACCTAACACATTTTTATGGTAAATGAATGAAAGGTGGAAGCCAATAATACCTAAAATATGGAGTTATTGTGAGATTAATTGAAAATGTAAGTAGCAAACAAAAATGCAATAGAAAAAACGATACATACTTTTTGAGTTTGAATACTTACAAGAGCAAAGTTTTCCTTTTTGTAACTGGGTGAGACAGAATCTCGCTCTGTCACCCAGGCTGAAGTGCAGCGGCGGGATCCCGTTTCCCTGCAACCTCTGGCTCCTGGGTTCAAGCGATTCTCCTGCCTCGCCTCCTGAGTAGCTGGGACTATAGGCGTGTACCACTAACCCTGCTAATTTTTGTATTTTTAATAGAGATAGGATTTCACCATGTTGCCTAAGATGGATTCCATCTCCTGACCTCGTGATGTACCGCATTGGCCTCCCAAAATGCTGAAATTACAGGCGTGAGCCACCGGGCCTGGCCTGTAACTGGGTTTTTAAAAGTTCTTAAACCATATTCTGTTGGATTACAGAAAAACCTCCTCTAGTCAATTCGAGTAAGTTCAGAGGAGTTTAAGTACCATTATGAAATCAGTTGAGATGCAGGGGGGGGTAGATAGGAGACCATCCTCTCTTATGAGAGCCGTAGAATCTGCTGCTCTGAAAATGCAGAGGGCACGTCCTCAATCTGATTATCTGTAGGGGTTCCCAGGCTTCAAAATCCTGGCTGTTTCTGTAGTTCTCTCTCATCTTATCCTTGAACTTCTTAACTGCTTCTTTTCTCAACGAAAGTCTAACACTGTATTGGCAAAACTGAAACATTTGCTTTGTTTTTCTCCAAAACATTTTGACATCCGGAGGACGTGGAGAGATCACCTCCCACTTCCATCCGCTTTCAACATCCCATGCAGTTACCCCTGCACAGCCCCATTCTATCCTTGCAAATCTCCAGAGCCTAACTTCCCTTACTTTTCCTCTAACCTTTCTTCATCCCTCTTTGGAGACAGTATCATCACTATTCTTGGTTTGGGAAAGGAAAGATTGGAGGCCAGGTGGATGTCACCGGCTCTACAAGTAAAACTTTCCAGAGAAAATTATTACTGTAATGCCTAGGCTGAGAGATAAGATAGACACAGGTGGAGAAATTCCATAAAGTCCAAAGCAGGAAAATTCATCAGTTACTGCATTAACATTTTATTCCATTATACCTGCTTATGTGTTAGTACTTGTTTCCCATACTGAACAAGAAGTATGTCAAGCATAAGATTCAGTCAGACTATTTAATGAACAACTAAGAGGTTTTCTTGTGATGTATCACACCTGTTCAAAAGTATTATATTTTGAAGCAGAGGAGTTTAATGTAATATAATTTGGATAGAAATAGTTTATAGTCTCATTATTTTCTGTCAATATATACATGTTGGTAACTATTCTCAATAATCGATTTGCTATTATATAGGTTAAAAATATAGGTTAATAGAAGGTATTCATAACAATTTTGGTAGTTTGCTGCAATTAGACTAATTTATAATTTGACTAATTGCTTATAAGACAAATTAATGTTATTTTCATTTTAATAGATTAGATTAACATAAATCTTGATACTTCTTTTTTTTTCCTTTACATTATTTCACATTCGTCAGAGAAATCTCATAATGAAGTTTTAACAGTACTACTTGGGATGATTAGAGTTATTTTTATTCTATTCATGATTTTCTCCACTTTTTTTTTTCCAAGACAGAGTTTGGCTTTTGTTGCCCAGGCTGGAGCGTAATGGCACAATCTTGGCTCACTGCAATCTCTGCCTCTCGGGTTCAAGTGATTCCCCTGCCTCACCCTCCCGAGTAGCTGGGATTACAAGCATGCACCACCATACCAGGATAATTTTGTATTTTTAGTAGAGACAGGGTTTCTCCATGTTGGTCAAGCTGGTCTCAAACTCCTGACCTCAGGTGATCTGCCCATCTCAGCCTCCCAAAGTGGTGGGATTACAGGTGTGAGCCACCGCACCTGGCCAATTTTCTCTATTTTCTAACATTACATTCATACATCAGTTAATGACTGGAATATGTTTTGAGTAATGAGTCCTTGGGCTATTTCATCACTGTGCAGACATCATAGCATGTATTTACACAAAACTAGGTAATATAGACTACTACACACCTAGGCTATATGGCTAGTCTATTGCTCCTTGGCGACAAACCTGCACAGTTAAGCAATTAAACTAAAGGCCATTATTACAAAATGATAGACAACTATAACAAGATGATAAGTATTTGGGTATCTAAATGTAGAAGAAGTACATAAAAATGGGATATAAAAGATGAAGAATGGTACACCCCTATAGGGCATTTACCATTAATGGAGCTGGCATTGGAAGATGCTCTGTGTGATCAATTGAGTGAGTGGTGTGTGAATGTGAAGGCCTCAGACATTACTGTACACTACTGTAGACTTTATAAATTCTGTACACTGAGGTTACACTAAATTTATTTTAAAAAGTCTTTCTTCAATAATTAATTAACCTTAGCTTACCAAAGCCTTTTACTTTATACACTTCTAAAGGTTTTTTCAAACTTTTTGACTGTTTTGTAATAAGACTTAGCTTGAAACAGAAACAATTCAGAAGCACATTATACAGCAGCATAAAAATATCGTCTTTCTTTATATTCTTTTCCTATAAATATTTTTCTATTTTTAAAATTTTAATTTTTTATGTGACTGGCTGTTCAGTAAGTTTGTTTATACCAGCATCACCACAAACACATGAATAATGCATTGCACTACATCATTAGGCTGTAGGAAATTTTTAGGTCCATTATAATTTTATGGGACCACTATGGTATATGGAGTTCATTGCTAACCAAAAATGTTGTTATGTAGTACATGACTGTATTTGTCTTTTTCTCTTTTTGCATTGAATACATTACTTTAGTAATTTTAAAAATATTATTTAAAATGCTTAGAATTTGACCCAGCAATCGCATTGCTAGGTATATACCCAAAGGAATAGACATCATTCTATTATAAAAATACATGCACATATGTGTTCACTACAGTGGTATTCATAATAGCAAAGACATGGAATCAACTCAAATGCCCATCAATTGTAAACTGGATAAAGAAAATATGGTACATATACACCATAGAATATCATGCAGCCATAAAAAGGAACAAGATCATGTCCTTTGCAGGGACATGGATGGTGCTGGTAGCCATTATCCTCAGCAAACTAATGCAGGGACGGAAAACCAAATGCCACATGTTCTCACTTGTAAGTGAGAACTTGTAAATTTACTTCTGTCCTTTTACCTTTTTCTCTTTGTATCTGGCTCCTTTCTATTCCCATTTCTATTCCCATTTCCCAGTTACCACAACTTTTGTAAGTAGATGTGTCATCCACCTGCATTCTCTGCAGTCTGCAGCCACATTGCCCTCTCATGGCTTATGTTTTTAAAGACAATGTCTGTGCTCATAACATTGAATATGCTGATGAGTCCTGGTACTCAGCAGGTTGACAATCCCTGCCAACATCTATTGGCAGGCACCATCCTCTCCATCCTCTCAAATGGCTCTGCTCACCTCCCCATGCCGACTGAAACTGTCATTTTCACGAAACCCCATTGTTGCAAGTTAGCTGTTGCTGGCAGAAGTTCACAGGCTGTTTCCAGGCATTAATTTATGATCTGTGCATCTATTTTCTCCATTCAGACCAACATAGACGGAAGCTGTACTGAGTTTGAACCCCTTCTCATCTAGACAACTTGATTGCAAAAACACATCTATATTGGTTTTTTAGCAATTTCTATATCTTAAAGGCATCATCACAATAAACAGTATATCTTGGTTTATCCCAAGAGTATTCATTTTATTTATTGTATCGATTGAGTTTAGAACAGAAATAAAGTACTTCGTAGCTAGCTTTACCTCCACTGTAATACTAAATGGTAGAGGATAGCAGTGATAAGGCAAAGGGTGGAGATGAGATCAAGATGCCAACATTTCTTCTAATAATAATAAGCGAGTGAATTAATATAATAATAAGAAGTAAATTTCTTCACTTACTATTCTGTTAATCATTTAGTGGCCAGAAAAAGAAAATTAACTACTGGAGTGGAAAAAACTGAATCTAATGGTGGTAACTCTCACTTTTTTTTTTAACTCCTTAGGAAATGACTTTAAATGTTACTACTTGCTGAAGCATAAGTTTAAGACAATCTTTATTTATTATACCATACAAAAATGAGATAACTATGCAAGCTTTCCTCCTTACATTTGCAGTTCCTCCCAGAATCCCTGCAGGCACACAACAGATGTTCAGTAAACACTATGTTGATAACTCTGGGAAGATGCAACTATTCTACGAACAGGCATCAGAATTTATCATTTGAAATTATCAACTCAAAAAATTCCTTTTTTCCTCAAACATATTCTGCTTATGTATCAAAAATTATTATGAGAAACCCAGATTTCTCAGAACATTTGAGGTTACAATGGCTTATAATGTTAAAAGAAATGGAATCTCAGTCTGTACTCAGTGTCTCCCTCTCTTTCATTCATACACACGTGGACACTTGCAGTTCTAAGAAAAAATGAATTTTTTAAACTCACTCATTTATTTAACTGATATGTATTAAACCAGGTAATGTTCATAACGTATTCTGGATATAAATATGAACAGGTGAGATGGGTCCCAGCCCTCACATAGCTTATGTTCTGGCGAGGAGCTTTAACATGACCTTGGTATTGGGATAGGAAGAAAGGCTGTCTCATTGAAAGTAATGGTGGCTCACGCCTGTAATCCCAGCACTTTGGGAGGCCGAGGCAGGTGGATCACAAGGTCAAAAGATCAAGACCATCCTGGCCAACATGGTGAAACCCCATCTTTACTAAAAATACAAAAATTAGCTGGGCATGGTGGCATGTGCCTGTAGTCCCAGCTACTCAGGAGACTGATGCAAGAGAATCTCTTGAACTCGGGAGGCGGAGGTTGCAGTGAGCTGAGATCGTGCCACTGCACTCCAGCCTGAAGACAGAGCAAGACCCATTAAAAAAAATGTGATGGTATAGATGCATAGCCACCAAATGATTGAATACTGCTTCATCTTTAGTCAGTAGGGATTGATGCTAGTTGATAATTTAGCCATTACACTTTATATGCTAGAATTAGATTACCCTACATATCTAAATTACTTAATATATGCCAGCTAAACAAACTAAGTGTGAGAATGTGATTACCCTAAATAACTGAATGTTGTCTATTCATTTTATGCAAAGGAAGAACTTATAGTCTCTATTAATAAAATATCTTAATAAAGATAAAAATATTGTATATTTACATTGTTGAATGCTATGAAAATAATGAAATGATTAATGTAAAAGCAAGATCATTCTGTAATCTTATTTACTGTGCCTCAAATATATTCAAACAAATGTTTTAAATAAACATCCTGTCCAGCATGTGGTTACTTTGTGTGAATCATAATTTTCCCTGAAGTTCTTCAGCAAATTTCTTCTAATACAGAAGTCTGCCTTCTGGCTTTACATATTAATCACAGCAAACAAAAAACATTATTCCTTAGGCATATGTTATGTGATGAGAAACAGCCTCCTGTATTTCCTAGTTAGGAGAAAAAGACTCACCTTTTCACAGGTGCAAGTTAGCACTGCCAATTTTAAATGAAGCCCGTTTGAAGGCTGGGTTATACATAAACCATTAGTATAATAGCACAATTAACACTGCTCCCAGGATAGATGAATAAATTGCTGATGCAAGACTTTCAAAATGCTGTCACTAAGTACAAAGTAATATGATGCATGTTATATAAATCTATATGATTATATAAATAAGTGTACACACATGCCCCCCAACAAATCCCACATATGCCATTAGGTAGAGTTCATCTACATCTCATATAGTGATAAATGGACAAACAGAAAAAATTTTGTTATGGTTAATTTATTTAAATGATTAAAGTAGCCTATCTTTCGAAAAGGAGTTTATATTTTGGCTTAATGTGTCTTTCCCAATCATAACTTAGGCTCTTTATTTTATTTTTTTCTCAATTATTTGAGAAAATAATAAAGACCAGTTGACATTGTGAAGTATGGCATGGGTGGTTCTATAGGGTGATGGTCTTGTTTATGGGGAGAGCAGAAACCACATCTATCAAAGATACACAGGTGAGACAACAGATTGTAATTCCCAATTCTTCCTTCGGAATTCTGCCTCTATTTACAAAGGAGGCATCTGGAAGCAGAAAATATGTGCCTATTTTCTCTAGTGTAAAATCTCAAGGGAATCTTCTGTTTAAGAGACAATCTTTCACAAGCAGGAAAAAAAAAGAAGCCAGTGTTTTTACTTCTTATAACAGGCTTATGTATATGATGGAGTATGACATAGACGAGTGATAAATTAGAAAATGAGGGACTGAACAGGCTACCGGACATCAACCTGGAGCTGTAAAGTGGCTTTCTCTACGTAAAACAAAAACAACACTTTCAAAGACTAGTAAAAACAAAGAATTTCTCTATGTAGAGATTATTAGTAGAGAGAAAAGAATCAATAATAGTTTTAGAAGTGAGCTCACTGAATGTTAAAAGAAACAAATATTGTAGATGCTTTCTGAATGCAAAATATCAAGGCAAGTTTAACCTGAGTGAAATAATGGAGTCCCTGGTGACTAGCTAGTTGAGGCCTGAGAGCCATTATAATGCACACATGAAAATAAATGTAAATTTATTCTTACTACAAGCTAGTAAAATTATATATTCTCTTTACATATCTGTATGTATTATATGAGGAACAAAAGTCATATTGTAAATTGAAAGAATAATTTTTGGAAATTATTTACTCCTATTTACAAACTGCTTGTATTTATGACTTTTTTTTTCAATGGAGACTTTGTTTTGTGTTCTTTGTATATTTTTATTGCTTTCATTTTATTTTCTAGATATATTTTCATTGCTGGCAACAAAGGTGTTGCTCATTTTCGGAATCTTTTGGAAGGGAAGAAGTTTTTGTTGAATATACGTCCCTAGCTGTTTTGGTATGCATAAGGAAAATTGTCTGATGATGCTGATAAAATGAAACAGAACTAAATCCCTGACCCTGTTGGTAAGGGAAGAGAGATGAGAATACTAATGAAAAGAGTCAGAGAATGGAAATGTACTCAAGAGGAGGCCCGGGGCTCAGCTCTTAAGAGGACTAAGGAGAAAGCGGACAATGAACAAGAGCTCACTTTTGTTGCCATCTGTTATTGGTCATTCCACCTCTTTTAACCTGACATGCTTTTCTCTTCCTGTCTGTGCCATCAGAGAGATTCTGTTTGACTCTGTCATCCTCTCTTTCATTTAGTATGGCCACCTTCATTTTTCTTTAGGTACAATCCAAAAGTATGTGACTTCCATGGGGCTGAACTCACCACTCAGTTCCAGAGGGCAAACAGTACATCTACCTTTGATTGATTACAGTCATAAGGATTCGTTTAGGAATGGTTCAGTCAATCAGACAAAAAATAAAAGTTGGTTTAAAAATTTTTCTTGGAACCATCTGGGGAAAGCCTCTTTCTGCTGGTGTCCTTAAACTTGTAGCACACAGGCCTGGACCTTTAAGAACCATATAGGAGGAGAGTCCTTCACAACAAAGCCCATGAAGAATCAGAGTCAGGTTATAATATATGTAAGAAAGACAAATTCCTGGTGATATTGTTTGAAAATCATGATCCAGCTATTCTTGAGGCTACCCGAGAATATTTCAGTATTACAAGCCATTCATTTCCCTGTTTTAAGATAAGCTGAGTTGTATTTATTTTACGTGTAATCCAAGAATAATGTTAATATGCCATAGAACTGATTCAAGTAATATAATGTTAAAATGATAGAAACTTATCCCTACATAAGCAAAAAACAAAGTAAAACAAAAAGAAAAACTATTGAAAGAGCTGGAAGATGAAAAAAATTCGGGAGAAAAGTCAACCTTTGGATAAAGGGAAGACGTGAGGGCAATTGCTCAATTTTGCAGTTGCTAGCTTAGAGGTTTCTAGACTCTGCCATATGTGTTGACTAAATCTCTAACAAAAGCCTATACTCTTTCTCATTTTAGACAATCACAACTTCTGGAAAGTGAGGGAAAACTCCCAGAAAAATTGGAGTTATATAGAGAGTCCTAAGTTCTATGTATAAAGTGTACCCAAATCCCTGGCTGCCTCCTAAACCATGCATTTTGTGTAAAAAATTTCAAACATCCAAGCTAAGAATAAAGCACTGAACTGAGATTTGAACTGCTGTCAAAAGATAGTTTACAATTTAATCCCAACCAAGTTAATTGATGACTAAAACGACAAAAATAATCCTCTTCAGGGAAATATAACAGAATCCATAATCTTCACAAAATAACGTTCACAATACCTAGAAGATCAAACAGAATTATTTAAAAAGTTTTAAAAAGCAGAAAAACAGGACTCCTTCTTAAAAAGAGATATTTAGTGCTAATCAATGTCAATATACAACATTTTTGAATTAGCACAGAAAGAGTTTAAGATTTCTTCAAATCTCATGATTTGAAGAAAAATATGCTTATATGAATACAAGAATAAGAATGCTCAGCAGAGAAATATGAATTATAAGAGCCCAAAGGAATTGTAATGAGGAAATAAAAGTATGATTCCATTACAAAAAAAAGGATATAAGCAATTTGGGTAGAAAATCAAGTATCTCTTATATACACTAGGAAGCGTCTCCTCTAGAAGCAATATTTTCTTATGATCAGTCTGTTCAAGTGATTAGTTCATATTTGTTATATTCTTAATTTAATGCATGGTGAATTCTGCACAACAAACATATTAGTCTACAAATGCACTTCTAAATTCTTTACTATTATGGAGAAACTTTACAAAGAAATAAAATTCATGTATTTCAGAAGTCATTTTAACTTTTTGCTTTTTTTAACATTTTAAGCTAATTTACATTTATTTTGGTACAGAGTTGAAGAATATACAATACTAATTATTTTCAGGTCAAGTCAGAGAAACTAATTTAAAATTGTCCAAAAATACGGAGGGACGTAAATGGTTATGTGATTTCTGTCATATAGTACAGACAGCACTTTTACAACATTGCAGAAAAAAATAAATTTTAGTAGTTTCATGAGAAAAGCAAAGTACCCTGGTTATAAAGTATGTAGACATTAGAATCATGCCAACAGCTGTATTATTTATTAGCTGAGGGAATTTGGACACATTCCTTAGCTTTTTTGAATCTCATATAGCTCATCTGAAAATGGAGATAATGATACCTACCTCCAGTAGTGCTAATAATCAAGGTAATCAAAACAAACAAATGATCCCTGATTTTTCAGTGTTTTTCCAATTTCTGTAGTATACCTGCTTGGATCATGACCTATTTCAAGCTCAAAACATGGCGTTTCTAAAAAAAGGAGATAGGAAGAAATATATCCAATCAGTTCTCTTAAGTGGCGACAAGCTGGCTTCAAGACACGACTGCGTCCCTCAAAAGAGTGTCCTGAGAATTAAATTATGTAATACCCTGAAGTGCTTAGCACAGTTACTGACATAAAACAAGCCTTCAACAAAAGGGGACTTAATGATGATTGATTGATGAATGAGTTTGCACAACACTGCACAGAGTACCGGGAGATTTAGAAGACAGGATTTATCTCTCATTCAAATAACTTATGGCTCTATTAAACACATTCAAGAGGAACATTAGAAGATGTATCCTCATTATGACTATAATTATGATCCACTTTATTTCCAGTTATTGTATTAAATATGGTTACCCTTTTGAAAGAATTGGATGAGAATCACACTGTGGAGAGTGAAGCAAAACTCTTGCCAATAATAGCTTTTAGTTCAAGTTCCCAGTTCTCTAGGCACAAGAAATTAGTTTTTCATTGTTCCTTAGTTCTTACTATAATTTCATTGACAATTTGGTTATAAATCAAACTTTTTTCAAACTAAAGTAGCTGATTTGTCTGCTACATTTACCTTATAGAGTTGTTTATCCTAAATGTTACCTTGCTGTTCTGACCCATGCCTAGAGATTAGGCTGAACAATTTGTTAGTTTGCCCAGGTCTTTTCCAGTTTCAGCACTGAAAATCACATGTGCTGGGAACCCTCTCAGTCTTAGGCAAATTGAGACAGTTGGTCACCCTAGTATAGATAGACCTTAAATTCTTCATTGCATAGATGGTTAATAAATGAAAATAGTGTCCTCAAAAACAGAAAAATCAGGTTTGTTCTTATGTAGTGTGCTTATTGAATGAGGAAAATCATCAAAATTAAAAATAAGCTACACTTCCAAATGATACCATATCTACATCATAATTGAACTGAAGCACAATCTTCTGTGGGGATGTGATGAAAATTCCCAGCTGCTAGGGACACAGCGGGAAACAGGATTTTATAACATTGCCAATCAAAACAGTTCTCCCATCCTAGAATTAAATGTATACCATTCCATAAGAACCAAAGTTATGTTTACTTTATTATTCCTTCATTCTATTGAATATTTAGTGTTCTTGCTAATGAGGTTTTTGGCAATTACCCTTACCAGTTTCTTTTCTCCTACTTTAATGTTAATTACTTTCTTAAGGTACTTATAGCTACCTTAACTAACACTAAATGCCCGTGTATATTATCATTTCTCATGATACAGTGTAGACAATAATTTAAGGCTCCCTTATTGGCAAATGATAAAAAAATTATACTATTCTTTAAATTAGCAATTAATTCAAAATAAAATAAGGCAAGAATATTTTCTTCATCACAGTATACATAATAAGTCACTTCCCTTGTCAATGCCATCAATAAACTGTTTTATCTTTTGTGAAGAGGAATTCATTCTATCTTTGCATTACTGAGGTATTCCAGTTTCAACATGGGATTTTCAAACATATACACTTTCTGTCTAAGTTTCAGAATTATTAGAAAGACTGAATGCAGTTTGTTTTCTCATAATATAAAATAGACTTCCTGACATTTTCTTTCATCTTTATCTACCTGCTTTTCTTTTCATCCATTGACTAATAACAGCTTATAAATATTCTAGTTCCCTTTCTTCCACAACACATGCTTGGCTAATTCCTCAGGGATTCCCTCAAGGTGCCTTCACTTTGGAATGATTTACAAGATTCATCTTCCTTCTTTGCCAGTGACTTCAGTATGCTGCCATGCCTCCATCTGGTATGGGAAGTAGAGCTGTTCTATTCAAAAATGCTGATCAAAGGAACAGTCAAAATATTCATCCCTCCCCCGAAGTAAAAAGAAAGAAAAATAAAAATTATTAGTTTACTGAAAAAAAGACAAGCTGCTTGAGATTTTCAAAATTCCAGCCATACTATTGAAATGGCATTTCTTTGATTATGTATGAATCATCACTTTCTTAGAGGGAAAAAGGAGACATACATTGAGTATCGCACTTTCTCTGAAATGATCTAACAGCTCAGTAACTCCTACAGCCTGTCAGTTACTGCATTAGAAGTTTTCAGCGACACACAGTAGATCATTTATCGCGGCCTTCAGATTGGGTGATTGTCAACAGGACACTAGAATTTTTCTGAGGTACCCTTGTGTAAACGGAAAACATAGGTAGCAATGAAATCACCTTAATCATTAAAAGGCAAACAAAGATTGAAAACTGACACTTAGGAATGGCTAACTCAATAGATCTCTGTTGACTCTATAAATCTATGCTCCTAGGCTGGCTGGGTGAACTCTAAAGAGAATGGTAGTAAATTTTTACTTCCTCATGAGAAGGCATTATTTAAAAAACATTGAAGCATGCAGTAGAAATTTTAGAATATTTTTGTGTCCATTGGAAACCACTTGTCTGTTATAAAACCAAGTAGTTAAAACATTTGAATCATTTATACATACATGTGTACATGCACACCCATACTATATTAATATATAGATCATGGTGGCCAAGGGTAATTGTATGACTTGCTATTTTTATGTATTAAAAATTTGGTTGCATTATCTGCTCAATGACAGAGACAAAAATTATTAAAGTAGAAATAAGAGAATTAGCTCACAGAATGAAGCCAGAACTCCAAATGTAAGTATGAGGTAAAAAGTATAATTATAGCATTAGAAAAGCATATAAGACTTACATTATAATTATAAAAGTACAGTAAGTTCTCAGTTAACATCATTGATAGGTTCTTAAGAACTGCAATCTGAAGTGAGACAATGTATGATTAACCAATTTTACCACAGGCTAATTGATATAAACAAGGTTAAGTTCCTATGGTATACATCTGGTCACAAAAACATCATCAAACTTTTAAATAAAGACCAAAACACTTTTAATATTAAACACTGAAATAAATGTGAACTATACATACACTTAAGAAAGTTTAACAGAAACAAGCAACAGAATTGTTTACCCAGTTATCCCAGTCCTGGGTCTCTGGTGGCCGGAACGTAACCCTGCAACTCCAGACACAAAGTGGGAACCAACCCTGGACAGGATGAAATTGCGTTGCAGGATGCACTCACAAACACACACACACACACACACACAGACTCACACACACACACCACACACACACACACACACACACACACACACTCTCACACTCTCATTCTGGGTCCAGTTAGACATGCTGCTTCACCTTACATGCACATCTTTGTTATGTGGGAGGAAACTAGAGTAAAAGCAAAATGAGATTATGCTGTGAATAACAGTTTTGAAAAATCATAACTAAACGTGATTACACACACACTTACATAACCATTTGTACAATTAAAAAGATACTGTGTACTGATGTACAACGTAAGATGTTTTCTACATCATGCTTGTCTATCTTTCTGCTTTTCTAACAGGATATATTGTATTCCACGTTATGGCTAAAATACAAATTATTTATTTAATTGCTATCGGTGGCAACTTAACTCAAGTATATTTTTATTCTTAAGAATTGCTCTATATTTAAAGGAAAGCATATTTCAAATTTTTATACTGCCAAATCATTAGATTGGTCCAAAAGTAATTGCAATTTTTCTTTTTTGAGACAGTGTCTTACTGTGTTGCCCAGGCTAGAATGCAGTGGCACAATCTCAACTCACTTCAATCTCTGCCACCCAGGTTCAAGCAATCCTGCCTCAGTCTCCCGAGTAGCTGGGATTACAGGCATGCACTACTGCATCTACCTAATTTTTGTATTTTTAGTAGAGATGGGGTTTCATCATGTTGGTCAGGCTGACCTCGAACTTCTGGCCTCAGGTGATCTGCTCACCTTGGCCTCCCAAAGTGCTGGGATTACAGGTGTGAGCCACTACGCCTGGCCCAGTAATTGCTATTTTTTCCACTAAAAGTAGACAAAACCACAGTTACTTTTGCACCAAGCCGGTACTCTCCAAAGAGGTTGCATGATTTCAGAAATGTACAAAATGGCTTACTTCTACATATCTTCCTAATCACTGTGCATGATGGATTCTTTTTCACTTTTGCTCATCTGATATACTATAAATATCTGAAATATAATTATTTATACTTCTCATATTATTATTAATGCTGGGGATCTTCTGTGTTTACTTAATATTATGTTTTTTTCTATCAATATTCTAAATTTACCCTTTCAAAATTGTTTTAAACTATTTATTTAAAAATGAAACCCCAACTACCCGATTTTCAACATAAAATTTGACTGAGTATACATAGTGCTGCTGTTCCTTTTCTGATGAAAGTAGGTGATAAAAAATTGATATCAGTTAGTTCAACTAGCATTCATTTGTTAAAAACAAACATTTACTGGGTATGAAGTCTTACCACAGGAAGGTATTGGGTCCCAAATATACAAATACAAAGCATTCTAAACTGGAACTAGCTAAGCCTCTCTTGAAAAATTGATTCTTCAAATTAATTAAAGAAAAGTAACGATTTAATTCCCTGAATTGCGTCATAGAACCTGAAGAGAAGCACAGTTGTCACCGTCTACTGGTGTTCTGCGGAGATTGTTTGCAATGGGCAGATGCTGGGGCTGCCCTCTGCCTTCATTGAAATGTTGCTGCCTTCCACCTTTCTCCTGTATTTGTTACACACTGCCTCTTCTTTGTCCCCCAACCTTCCCCTTATCATAAGATTGTTGAGCCCTTTGGAAAACTCTAACTGTATGTTAATGCATTCTTCACTAATCTACTATCCATTTATACTTCTCCATCGCCCTGTGTATTCTAATAGCTCACATTCTGAGGACCATCTTCTGCTGAAGTCTATCATGGTCCTGTCATTCAAGTCTCTACCAAGAAATATCTTTAAATCTTCCGAACACATTGATCATCTTCCTATTTATCTTTACAATCAGGTCACACTGAATATTCTACTATCCAAAAATTTAGGCAATTCATATTTTCATTAACAACCCCCCCCAGTTAATATACCTCTTATTCCCTTATAACCAAGGATAATATGTGTGCATATATTACACATTTTTTTCTATAGAAAGTGAATTATAACATTTCTGATTTTCTAACAGGATATATTGTATTCCATGTTTTGACTAAAATACTAATTATTAATTTAATTGCTATCACTGGCAACTTACTTGGAAGATTCCTAAGATCTTCCAAGTAGGTCTAATTGTACTCTGTATTTCCCCCCTTTTTTGGGGTGGGGGATGGAGTTTCACTCTTGTTGCCCAGGCTGGACTGCAGTGGTGGGATCTCAGCTCACTGCAATCTTCACCTCCTGGGTTCAAGTGATTCTCCTGCCGCAGCCTCCTGAGTAGCCAGGGTTACAAGCATGCACCACTATGCCTGGCTAATTTCGTATTTTTAGTAGAGATGGGGTGGTGATCCACCCGCCTCAGCCTCCCAGTGTGCTGGGATTACACGTGTTAGCCACTGCCCAGCCAATTCCACTTTCTTAAAAGTCACAAAACATTCAGAAGAGTTGTACAATTTCTCTACAGTAACTTTTAACAATATAACATTGATTGAAAAAAAACTAGAAGACTGGATATACACTAGAATTTTGAAATTTGAATATTTTTGTCTGTACAATAGAATTCGAGAAGGAAATACAGAAGTTTTTATATTTCTGCTGTTGTTACAAGATCATGTTTAGAAGTTTTAAAATTTTTCAATATATGAATAGTATCCAGGTAACATTAATTTTTAAAAGTAGTAAAGAGAGGCCGGGCGCGGTGGCTCACGCCTGTAATCCCAGCACTTTGGGAGGCCGAGGCGGGTGGATCACGAGGTCAAGAGATCGAGACCATCCTGGTCAACATGGTGAAACCCCGTCTCTACTAAAATTACAAAAATTAGCTGGGCATGGTGGCACGTGCCTGTAGTCCCAGCTACTCGGGAGGCTGAGGCAGGAGAATTGCTT